>JABUQX010055759.1:0-17276 GCA_015478945.1 Trachelipus rathkii
TACTAGATAATAAGAAGATAACGATGTATATATACTCCATATACTCTACGGGGGTGTAGCGGCAGAGTAGCAGTAGGTCTATAGGTAAGTACGGGATAAAGCGGGAGCATACGTGTTGCTTAGACGATAGGACGTATAGCGTAGACGGCGGGACTCCTAAAGTCGGTAAGCGTTAGGGTAATAGAAATATATACGGGCTAGCGCGCTGCGTGATAATAACAGAGTTTATAAATTCGTGTATGATTTGCGCTCTGAATAGAACTTTGTGGAAATGGTATTTTGATAGTCGGCTAGACGCTGTGCTGGCGTTAGAAAGTCAGCATTGAGATGACGTATTAGTTAATAGAGAGAGACTTTTGTAAATTTATACAGTTCGCTATCTTAGAAACAATATAAATAATGATCCTATATATACGTATAGTTACTAAACAGATAAAGTGAGGAGGTAGTGGCATGGTACATACTAAATACTAAGAGAAAAGAAGATATGGATGGGGGATTATATAGAAAGTAGGGTGGGGTAAGCGTGTGTGTATGTGGTATGTGTGTATTATAATTAGTATAAAATCTCTTGTATATGTTTTAGATGACTTAGGTCATCAAATATCACTTCCGAATGTGACGTCAACTTCCTATTTATATAGATATATTTACGGTGCGCACAAACATACTGTAAAATATTTATAAACAGTAGGGGGTAGGGTTAAATATAGTAGTAATAATAATTAATATATATTTATAATATATAATATATTACGTATAAATTAAAATAATAATATTACTTTTAATCGTTTAATATATATATACAATAAATATGTATACAGCGCGCTTATTCGACGCTCTAGCTATGGATTCTCGTGCTACATATATTAATTATGCAAATGTTTGGCTTATATATAGTATATGTCACATATTATTGCAATAATGTATTGGCACTCTCATTTTTCTATTAGTATCATATATGTATTGCTATAATATATATTGCTCTTATTCTTCGTACTTTAATACTACTTATTAATTATATTATTTATTTATATAAAACTATCAAATTCTCATTAATTATATTAATCAGTAAATATACCAAAGTGTTACCTATTGTGTTCCTGAGAACAAGTTATTGGGTTGTAATTAGCATAATATTTAACTAAGCGGTAATTAATCATAAATACGCAAACTTCGTACTAAATGAATAGTAATCAATGAATTAATTAATGTGAAGTTTTATATAGCAATATTGTAAACATAAATTACCTCAGAATGTTTATGATGACAATATACAATAATTTAGCAGAAGAAGTATAGGTGTAGAGTTCAGTGAACAATTATTTTCTGTTGTTTAGAGTGTTCTTCTATAGTGTATAATTATATAAATGATTCGAGCGCAATAAAGTAAAGATTGGTATATACATTGAGATATTTGTTGGGCTGGTATGGGTTATATCAGAAGTGTAATTAGGTTAACGGAAGGAGATAGGAGATAACTGTGATCCTTAAGATTATATTATAGGGGTGGTGTGTGTGAGATATTAAGCAATATATATATGGTATATGTCTATATTTATTCCTTTGTCTTAGTATGATTCAAATTGTCAGTGAGACTGATGCGATTCATTTATATTCTATTTCTTATTTCTCTTGCCATCTTATTATATTACGTGTTTCTGTGTGACTTGGATGTTGTGTGGATTAAGATATAGGATGTTATAGTTATTATTATGTGCTTATATGGGCGATAGAATAAAATCATAGTGATCGCTATAAGTGATAATCATGGATGATCAGGTTTGGACTTGTATGAGTATTAGGGTAGTGTGATATAGAGACGGGTTTTTTTTATATATGAAGGAACCAGTATTAGAGATTTGATTTCACGTTTATCGATTTTATTACAGTGGTCTATGATATTAATTGATATTATATATATTGAGTTATTGAGTAGGTATCTTATATGTTAGATAGATAGAGAGAGATCAAGAGAATTAGATAGATAGAGAGAGATAATATAGTTGTCATCATAGTGAGGGAGAGTAGTGCAGTGTAGGTGTGGGGGCTGAGGAGTTGTGGTAGGATAAAGATGAGCTACATGAGGCTATAATTAGAGCTATGAGAGGCTCTAGTATAGGCTGTTTGTTTTATTAATATACGTAATTTTTTTATAAGTTATCAAAATAATACGAAAGATAAATATGTTTTAATTTTTTTTTTATTTAATTATTTTTTTTATTTTTTTGTTTTAAAATATGATAAATTTTCTACAATGATTAAAAATTTTGATTAAAAGGATAGAAAAATTTAGTTTTTATGTATATAAATATTATGTTTTATTATTATAATAATTTATACATGTTATATAATCTGTCTATATATTATTTTTAAAAATATTATAATTATTTTCTATATATAAATTTAATGTTTCCTTTTCTTCTCCTTTATATTTATTTTTTCTTATTTTTTTTATATTTTCTGTATCGGGATAATTTATTAATGATAAATAGTATATATAGTGTACTCCACACGTTTCGTCGAGTCTACGTACCTTATTTATGTTTTGGATTAGGCTGGTGACCTAAGTCGTTTTAATTTTAAGTTTTAGAAATCTCTCAGAATTGGTAGTAGTAGATTATTATTTCGCTTAATTATAAATTATTAATATATATATATACTATCCATACTTATTAGCTGGAGATTTACCTATATAGTATAGTTATATTATATATTTAATGTATTTTTAATATTCTTATAAATTTAATTATATATATAGATCTTTGGTATTATATTGAAAGTTTACTAGATGACGTGAGAGTGTGACGAGATGAAAGTATTAGAGAGAGAGAGAGAGAAGAGAGAGAGAGAGAGAGAGAGATGTTTGGAGGGAGGAGGAGAGTAGAGAAGATCACGCATGCCCTCAAAACATGAAGGGGGTGATGAGTTTCTTCTTTTCACTCTTAGCTTCGCCGAATGTATAGCATATATATGATTAATTCGTTATGTGATTTATTCTGTTTTTCATGACAATGTTGAGAAAAAGTACTCAATAGATTATTTTATACAACAAAGTTGAATTTTATTAAATTCGATAAAACTTGTGGTTTTGATATAAAAAGAGATCATGAATTATTTCGCTATTTTTTGTGAGATATCTTTTTTGGTAGATTGTTTTTCATTATTGGCCTTATGAATTTGATGTTGTGTTGCATATTGACATGGTTTTTATTAAGGATTTTTTATGATATATAGTTATATTATTGCTATAACTGTGGATAATTAATACTGTGGTTAGCAATCTCTTGTTCGATTATAGACATGTTTGTAAAATCATGATTGTGCTTAGTCGCATGCGATGCCATTTCTTTTAGATTTTTAAGTCTCTCTAAGACATATACTTCAGAAAATGGTGATAACAAAATATTATATGTTTTGGTGTATTGGTTACTGAATAAATCAGGTGGTGATATGTGTGTGTGTGTAGTGTTCTGTGTTGTGTGTGTGTGTGTTTGTGTTGTGTGTGTTTGTTGATAGAGAGTTATGTACGACGCACGAATATAAGTGCTAGTTGCTCGCTGTTTATGGGTGTGTAGGAAGAATAGATTGAATGTACGGGGATAATCTATTTTTTAAATAGTAATAATTTAATTAGGAAACATATCTTATTACTAACATCTGTGAAAGGTTAAATGTTTTAATAAATTCTGTGTTTGACCTTTTTCACAATATTTTTAATTAATTAAAGTTTAGTATATATAATTATAATACTAAAATATAATAAAAAATAAAATATAAAATATAAAAATATAAATAAATATAAAAACCATATAACTATATATAAAGTAAAGTATATTATTTTTATCAAATTATAATACTAATTCTAGATATGATACATATATGTAAATTACTTAAATTATTGATTTATATTATTTGTTTCTCATAGGATATTATATAATATATTACATATTATGATTATATAATCTATACTCATATATAATTACCCTCATTCTATTTTACTTTCTACTAAAGTACTGGATAGGTAAGGTGCGATAGTACTAAACTGCACTATAGGAATATCAGATTAAGTAGTATTAGATAAAATATGACTCAAGTCGAAAAGAAGCCCAGCTAAATATGGTACCTATATATATCTATACTTTTATACCTTTTATGATAAGAACTTCTCTCGCTGTTGTTCAGAATAAATAATCCTAACCCTAGAGCTTATTCATACTTAGGATCATCGTCGACGGACGCCTCACTATTTATTTTTATATATATTAAGATATATATATATATATATTATATATATAGAGAGAGAGAGAGAAGAGAGAGAGAATGGCAGTAGAGAGAGATAATCGTGAGATAGAGTGTTCTATATCGCTTGGCCATTACAAAGCGAGTCGGGATACCTAGAAAATACATGCCATTCAATACAAGATATTCTTATTTTGCCTTTCTTCTCTGCATATGGCAGAACTCACATTCTAAAACTATAAACTTTCAGGGCTGGGTCTCTATTTGAGGTTCGCAAGAATCCATCATCATTTTTTCTCTCTTCGGTTGCTCTCTCATGGCGGCGCTGTCGATTGTCCCCAGTCACAACGTACCACTATTATTAGAAATCAAGTTATAATTACGCACTTATCAACATTCAGCTGTGATTGATAATGTTCGCTCAGGATGATTCCACTCTCAAATTTTCTTGAAAGGATCAGAGTCTTCATGTTTTATCTCATTAATTTTCTCACATCTTATTTGTGATGTAATTTATGCTACTCACTTATCGTAGAGATCATCTCAAAGTGTCTGTGAAATACAGACAGGTGTATCTTCCTCCATATTTTAATTAGGTACGTTTATTATATTCGGTATCGTCGCAAACTAACTACTACCTTCTGACTAATTTTACATTTCCTATATTGACACTATGTGTATAATTCTATAGATCTATATCCTCGTGTCTATTTCTAGGCATAAGTTTACTTCCAGTCTACTATACTTTGGAAGTAATCATGATACGGATCAGGCTTAAAATCCATGTGTTAAAACTCTTTGTAATGGACGATAAGTCGACGGCTACTCTACTTGCTCTAATGAATTAGTCCTTTACATCCACCAAGGATTTAATTGTGGCATGATAGATACTTCCCTACATTCACTTACTTTTTTACTCTTTTGCTATATACTAAAACCATTGCTTCTAGATACCGTTTGTAGCTTTTGATGTGATCTCAACGCATTGATTTCCTTAAATGTTAATCTCAGACCTTGATCTATATTGCTCATCTCTTATCTACAAAAATTATATTTCACTATGCATTGTGTGTGAGTAATTGTCTATTTATGGCTCTGAGTCTGACTATAGCTCGTAGTGTAACTTATCATCTATGCGATGTGTTATCTTTTTCTAACTCTCTCTCTCGGTGCTATATTACTGTGCTCGTGATGGGTAGCATGACTTCTATCACGAGCTAGTGAAATAGAATTATGTTTTTTAGCTATGTTATGTCTCTCAATAATTTATACGCTATATATATACCGCATTATATCTTTAATTACTATATTCTCATATACTTGAGCTAACCTTATATTTTTTTTGTTTTTATCCTTATCTACTCTATATTACTTTCATATACACTACTCAATTCCTCATATATATATATATATTTAATTATATTATATATTATATTATATATGTAATATTATATAATATATTATTATATATATATATATTATATTTATTATATATATATATATATATATTATACTATTTATATATATATATATTATATATAATATATATATAATATATATATATATATATATATATATATTATATATATATTATCTATATATATAATAATATTCTCACTAAATATAAATATATACAGTATAAATATAAATTTATTGTGAGTTTCAGTTGTCTTTAGCGATTTGTGATAATACTATGTGAGGAAACGTATCACTATATATATTGCTTAAGAAAAGTAATTATAAATACATTTTTTAAATATATATTTTATGATAAGGTTTTTTTATGGTTATAAAATACTATTTATTAGGTTTTTTTTATGTGGTTTAACATAGGTTTAATAACCATGATTTTACAAATATGTAGTTTAATACATTACACTAGTTAGTGTAATCGATTTATCGTCCTACGTTAATATTATTCAGATTTGGGGGTGGCAGTGATACGCATCTGGGGCTACGCAGTTGTCTATTTTTATTATACGGATTACATCTAAGATAGTCTAAGAGGTTGTATAATATAGATATATATATATTGATATAAGTTTTATTTTTATTCGTAATATATAACTATTTGGGTGGTGCCGTGCTATACAATATATGGGGTCCCGTCTTTAGTCATTTATTACTTTCGAGATTATAATGCAGTATAGTGTTATATGGGTGATGAGAAGTAGATATAGTTTTCTTTAGTTTTCGTGTCGTTCTATTGTCGATTTTATATGATGGGTCTCAGATGATCTATTAAGATTACTTGGGGACGTTAATAAGATTTTATGTTAAAGACAAGGAGCATTAAGATGAATATCTTTGAGAGGTTGTAATATACCTTGTATTATTAAAGTAAGTCTTAAGCTCACAAATGTATCTGAGTTATGGGTCCTTGTTCTAATGCAGCTGGGAGATATATACGGTATTATAACTCGGTTTATACTCTAGTACGCATTATCATGTGGGGAGGAATTGATAATAGTACTTATAAGTTGTCGTGTTAACATAGATATATAATTTCGTTTGAGCTGAGAGCAAGTATATCCAGATGTCCGATACATTGTGTATTTTTACCATACCTTGCACTCATAAGTATGACGCATTCTTCGATGATAGGTATATAGTATAAATAAGAAAGAGTTATTGAATTCAAAGAATCTCAGTACTTAATAGTGCATATAGATTTTTGGGGGCTTGGAAAACTGTGGCGAGTGTAGGAAGACATCTAGATATCTAACTATGTTATTAACCTCATGAGTAGAGTATCGTGATAGGTATACGTTTAGTTAGCAGATATGAAGTTGTGTGACTCATAATCTTTAGCTTAGTTTATGATCTACTTTGCCGTAACAATGTTTCTCTTGTTTTTCGGGTAAGATTTTTGCACTACACGAGAAATGTTTTTTAAGGGACCATGTCCGGCAGTTGCCGTCCTGCTGTCCCCGTCTGCCAAAGGTGGAGACTAGCTTATAAAAGAGTATACCGATATATATATATTTTACTTTATTGTAAAAATTTTTTAATTTTATTTAAAAATTTTTTGACTACGGTTTATTCCGCTCAAATTATTGTTAGTCATAATATATTAACAATATATGAAATCTCTAAAAAAAAGAATGACTACCTATAATTCTCTGCACTATGAAACTCAATATATATATATATATATATATATATTAAATATAATATACATTAGTGTTTTTTTTATATATCACTATATATATATATATATATATATATATATATATTATATTATATATATATAATATGCACACCTTATTAAAACAGGGAGCAATAAAAAAATTAGACTCGGAATGGTTGGTAATGCTATCCTAAGTATTATTTCATTCTGAATCTATTTTTTACTGAATTTTATCAATTTTCCATTAAAATAAAAAAGATATTTATAAAGTTTAATTTTATAGTCGGAACGTCCTAAGAGTTATATTTACATTATATACAAATACAACTTACCGCTCTTTTAGCGCGCGAGTAAGTTGTTAAACGACACGCTCTCGCGCGCGCGCATTTGGAGCGGAGATTCAGCGGAACGCGTCTGCATGCATACACCTACTCTGCTGTGCATGGTAATTGTTTTTAGTTTTTATTTACTTGAATAAATATCTAATGAAAAATAATACAAGATAAAATACTTTTTAAATTGAAAAATCATTAAGACATAAAAGTCACAAAATCGACTTTATGAAACTTTACAAATTTTTTTAAAAGTAAATAAAATCCTTTATTTTTTTCCCTTGGATCATAAATGTATTTCTTAGTTTTATCATTCTTATTTTTTTATTGCTCCCTGGTTAAATAAAAGGTTATATATATATATATATTATTATATATATATATAATATATATATCTATATTTATATATATATATAGTATATTATATATCTATATATATATTATATATATATATATATATATATATTATATATATATATATAATATATATAATATATGCAGCCTCTACAAGGAAGAGCAACAATCTTATACTAAAAAACTACATGCTACAGGGAAAAGGAATATATTTTTGGAATCCTGGTAAATTTTAATTAGAAAATGTAAAAAAAAAAAATTTTACAAATTTTTTTTTTTTTGGGGGCCTCGAGCCGGTGGGGGACAGAGGGGGAGGTTTTCATACCCCGTAGGGAAGGGGCCGAGGACCCCGCGACACCCAAATACAAAAGCGGGTTTTCCGGAGACCCTCCCCCCGGAGGGGTGGAATAGTCCTACCCCGTCGTCCCCGAGGAGGCCGAGAGACCCCGATTCCTTCCATACTTTGGCTGATTTACCCGTGGGTATTCCATTAATTTAATAAAAAAAAAATGACATTTTTCTAACTAAAATTTAACCAGGATTCCAAAATGTATTTCATTTTGCTGTACGCTATCTTCTTTTTAGATATGATATGGCTTTCGGCTAATGTATTATCATATTACTAAATTATTTGTTTTTTTTTTTTTTTTTTTTTTTTTTTTTTACTTTTTAATAATTTTACCAGGTTCAAAATGTATTCCTTTTCTGTACCTAGTGTAGGTTTTTAGATATGGATTGTTGCTCTTGTGAGGCTGCCATATATATATATATATATATATAATATATTATTATATATATATATATACTATATATATATATAATTATATTATATATTATTATATATATTATATTATATATATGCGCTACTCTTTAAAAGGGATGTTACATAAAAAGACATGATATCGAAAAATCGCCGAAACTACGCGTGGACGTGCAGTGCACGTGTTGCTAAAACTCCATAGAAGGAGCGCAAGAGTTGCAAAATTGTTTTTTTATTTTTCAATGCTCGCAGAAATATATATATATATATATGATATATTTTTAAACGGCTCGAGCCGTACGGTGGCAGAGCGGGGAGACGAAATCCCCCCCCGTGTCCCGCTGAGGCCGAGAGACCTGACTCTTTCCATCTTTGCGATTTAATCTTGGGTATTCCTTTAGTTAAAAAAAAAAAATATGTTTTTGGCAGACCCTTTAGCAAGCGTTATCGAAGATCAATTATTCTGTTTTTAACATCTTTTAAAAGGGAGTTCCATTAAATATATATAGTTATATATCTATATATATATATATATATATATATTTATATATATATTAATATATTATATATATATATATATATATCCAGTGGCGACTCCAGTAATTTTTTACACTACTCGTGCTCATCTCTCTCTCTCTCTCTCTCTCTTCTCTATCTCTCTTCTCGTCTCTTCTCTCTCTATATGTATACTAATATATCTATTATATATAATTATAATATTATATATAAATATATACTATCTATATATATATGATTACTATATATATATATATTATATATATATATCTATATATATATATAACATATATAATAATAATATATATATATTAAATACTTGAGATATTCTTGCTAAAACGTTTTTTTTATGTAAAACGTTTTCTAAGTTGATTCATGTTTTAATCGATATTTTATAATATTTTATAATGATTAATAACTATACGAATTTTCCGGGGAACATTGTTTAGTTTTTTAGTATTTTTTAAATTATTTTATTTGCTTTTTAAATATTTTTTTTTAATAATTATATAATTATAATGTATAGTTTTAAACATATTATTTTAAACATAGTATTTCTAAACAATTTTTGTACTGTACATTCCAGACAGGTTCGATCCCGCCATCCCGATTTGGGCAAATTGACTGGCCGCTTTTTTAATGGTTAAAAGTCGTTATTTAATAGGGTTATTCTAATATTTTTAGTTTTAATTTGCATAATCTTTTATATTTATTATGTAATAATTTCAAAAAAAATAAGAAAATTTTAATTTTGGTTGAGTATTATTTTCTCAGTGATAGTTTTTAAACTGTTTAACTCGTGCATGAGCACGAGTAGCACGAGTGAAGGAGTCGCCTCTGATATATATATATATATATTCTTTATATAATACTATTTATATATATATATATTATATATATTTTGATATCATATACTATATATATATATTATATATAATATTATATATATATATATTATATATATATATTATATATATATATATATTAATATATATATATTATCTATAATTTATTCTGAGAGAGAGAGAGAGAGAGAGAGAGAGAGAGAGAGAGAGAGAGAGAGAGAGAGAGAGGAGAGAGAGAGAGAGAGAGAGAGAGAGAGAGAGAGAGAGTTATAATTATATATTTCATTATATTCTTCGTAAATAATGTTTTTTTTTCGTTCCATTTTTTTTAAATCCATTAGCCATAGATCATTTATACACCGAACACTTCGAACAGTTTCGCTTTGGCGTTTGAGGTGGGAGGATGTGTTCGTAGTTTGCTGTTTAGTTGTGCACCTTACATTGAAGTTTAGTTAATTTTATAACACCATTATTTTATTTATATATATTTTTGTGTACAAATGGTTGTTATTTGCTAATGTTATAATAATTTTGTTAATTAAAAATAGAGAGCGAGAGATTACGGAGGGCGCTTAGGCAAGGAAGGCCCGACCAACTTCGTTTGTATTATGGTGGCTGGCGCTCTTCTCCTTGCTCTTTTTTGGTGTAATTTATATATTTATTTTATTATTATGTTTTGTAACGTACCAGTATATTTTTAAATATTTTATTTTATCATTTTTAATTATACTCTTCCATTTAATTATTTTTTCCCTCATTTTAAAAATTAAAATTTCAGGCTTACGAAGAAAGTAGTGGTGGTGTGGTGCTACATTATATATATACAAATAGTTAAAAATAAGAACGCAGTTATTTATACCAATATTATTATTGTTGTTGTTGCTTCTTTAGTAATGCTCACTCTTTTTTTTAAAAAAAAAGTTGAATAGTGCAATAATCTGTTAGGCTGTTATATTTAAAAATAATATTTTAAGGATTAAACTATATTATAGATTTTTTGTAAATTTAGACGTTCATACAAAGACCGTGTGTGCGTGTGTGAATAGTTCACCACTGTTTTTTTTCTTTGAGAAATTGGACTAAAAACTTTAATAAAATAACCACACGATTTCATTTTTATGAGGTAAGTTATTGTTATTATTATTATTATTATTATTATTATTATTATTATTATTATTATTATTATTATTATTATTATTATTATTATTATTATTATTATTATTATTATTGAGAATAATTCAGTTGTTTCTATATCATAAACAATCGTTATCTTGTTTTAATAAAATTTATAAGCCAAATAAGATGTGTGTCGGGGGGTGTACCCACATAGGGACCCTTCTCTTTATTTCTCTAAGTAATATAAATGTCGTCGAGGGGGGTAGGAAAATCTAAATTCTTGGCTGCAAGTTAATGATTGAGCTAGAATTAGGAAACTAGAACGCATTTTTTTGCTAGGGCTTCGAGGTCACTTAATCTAAATGCTGTTATTATTATTATTTATTATTATTATTATTATTTTTATTATTATTATTATTATTATTATTATTATTATTATTATTATTATTATTATTATTATTATTATTATTATTATTATTATTATTATTATTATTTTAAAGCTGAACAATATACCGTAAAGCTTACTTTAAAAGCTGGTGATATCTTTTTTACAATTCTTAATATTTATCCATTTATTTATTTTATTTTTTTATTTATTTATGTATTTAGTTTAAAATATTATATATTATTTATATATATATATCTATTATATTTATATATATATATATATATATATATATAAAGAATGAATGATTCTGCATATAGCCTAGTTCTTATTTCTTATTTTGGTTTAATTGCATTTACACGCCTATGTATGTATTGTATGGTCGTAAGTTTTTATGTGTAACTAAGATTATTAGAGACTTTATTATGCATATCCCACACGTGTCTGTTATTGTATGCAAATGACGACATTGGGCGTCTGTCTTCATAGCACACTTTTGTGCGTGGGTGTGTGTACGTTTGTTTGCGGGAGATAGATTGCGAAGTGGTGTGTTGTGTGGTTTTAGAGGCAGTTTATTTGTTTGTTAATGTGCTGGACTGATGGATGGATGGATGGATGGTTTGTTGTAAGATGTTTGTCGATTGATCTGAAATATAATGTTAAATATTATTATTATTATTATTATTATTATTATTATTATTATTATTATTATTATTATTATTATTATTATTATTAGTTCAATTTAGGCCAAGGTAACATATATTGCAAACGATAATGTAACCTTGTACCTTGCATAGGTCTGCCGTCATTATTATTAATAGTAGTAGTAGTAGTAGTATGGGAGGTATATATATGTAGAAGCAGCAACAGCTGTTCTTGAATAGTAATTGAGTATGTATAGAAACACATGATGATGCCATATCAGTGGGTCCTTAAGCACTCCTTTTGGAATTATTAGTGTTTCGTGCCACTAATGACATTCTGTTAGAGAGAAATTGTATTGTTTTTGCAGTCCCCATTTTTTTTTTAACCTTTACACTGTCTTATATCTTTGAAAAGTACCAATTTTTGCCCCTTTCTTTTTGGATAACCTTTGTCAGTTGGGAGGAGGAAAGGCAAAATGTTGCGTTGGTTGGGTGTGTTGGGTTTTGTTCTGATTTTGCAAATGACGATTATTTATTTATTCATGGATCATAAGGGAGGATAAGTCAAAGCCCGGAGGGAGAATAACTATGAGTTTAAAAAATATAGCCTAAAGGAAAGAGCTACTGGAATAAAGTAGCTCCTTAACTTTAAGAATTGTTAATTTTTTTGGGACTAAAGGAGAATAGGTCTTGCACGTACCCTTAACATCTCGTGGCATCTACATTGGGGAAAGGCAAATCAGAGCAATTTAGGTCGGGGAAGGGAGATGTTGGATGATATATTGTTAAATTGTGTTCTGAAAATATCTGTAAAAGAAATATTGGCGAAAGAATAGAATTTAAAGAATATTTTTTATTACACAAGGACTATATTTTTTTATAACTTCCTTACTCTCCGATCTGTTATGTTTTACTATGGGGTCTTACGGCTCCTGCTATTTTTTTTAGAAGATCTCTTATGATAAGACTAGATAAAAACCTATTCTCTTGAAAATATAGAAAGATATTTTGAAACAATGGAGAATTATATGAGACGTAATAATATAATATAATATATAATAGCTTTATATATATATAATAGTTATATAATATATATATATATATATATAGGCAGAAAGAATATATTTAAATTGTGTATCTGATAAATATCTGTAAAAGAAATATTGGCGAAAGAATATATTATTAATAGTATATATATATATATTATTATATATATATATATATATTATTATATTATATATATTATAATATAATATATATATTATATATATATATATATATTATAATATTATATATAATATATATAATATAATTAGGGGGTGGGGGGAGTTTAGAATATTGAATAAAACACATATTCACGCATGGTGCGTTAGGCCACTTGTTACAAGACCAGTAATTATTTATTTTTTGGGACCTGTCTTTCTCTATGGATAAAGTTATTTACTTTGTTAATAACTATTTTATTACATAATGTAATAATTTTATTATTGCTATTATTAAAGATGTAAATGGCCTAATGCTGTATAATTCTTGGACTTAATGAGCCAATCCAAGGCCTTCCTTGAAAAGACCTTGAACAATCACATGGTTGGAAATTAAAATGCACTTACCTAACTCGCAAGTTAACGAGCTTTATAAGTCTACTTTTGGTGGAAACGAAGACAGTTAATTTTAGAAGGGTAGTATGATTCATTTTATTTATTTATTTAAATTTTTATTTTATTTTTTATGTAATATAAAATATTTCATAGAGCTTGCGTGCATGTGTGTGTGTTTGTATGATTTGAGCTAAAATTTTAATGAAATATTAAAACAAATGAACTTGAACAAATGCTTGTTCCTCGACTTTTCATTTAATTAGTAACATTATATTATTCTAAAAAAAATGGTCCACATGATATATTTTATTATCATCACACCAACACGCATATATCTGTATATATATATATATATATACTCATTGTACCCTATATAATGACTATATATATATTAGATACAGTAAGTATCGAGTCATATGATATATAAGTATCAATATGATACTTATATATAATTTAATATATTAATTAGATAATATTCAACTACTATACTATCATATATTATATTATTAGATTATATAAATTATATAGTAAGTTGAAGTATATTAATAGTTATAACTACTACTCAGATATAGTATAATATACGTATATATATATGATAGTAATTAACGTATAATAATCATATATACTACTATATAAGGAGACGGCTTATGGGGTTTCCCTTAAAAGCTTACGAAAGTAATATTCTGTATTTTTTTTTTCACATTTTTTCTTATGATCAGTTTAGTATATAGTTTAAAATATCTTTCTGAGCAATTTAACAATAACAAATCTCTCAGAAAGATAACGAAATTTTTTGAAATATCTTATCCTGAATCTTCGTCTAGATAATATGAATGGCGTAACATCTTGTTAGTCATTTGAGTGGAATAGAGAAACTTAAAATCGGGGATTTTAGAGGGTGGCTATGTAGCACAGTTCCTGAAAGAAACTTAATGTATAGATGCTAAAAAATAATGTTCTGGGTAAATAGCGTTTCTCGATAACTTGCTTTTTTTATTTGAGTTTTTTTTTTCATATATAGGATTCTATATATAGCATAAATTACACAGGAGAGTATAGAGAAATCGCGATAAACCTGAAAAATCTATTGAGAGTGTTCAGCTAACGGACGCGTTATTATAGGCAACAGCACTAAAACCTATATTTGGATCAAGACGATAGGCAGATCTAATAGTAGGCAACTTTCAGACGCTAAACCATTTCGACATGGATTCGTACGTTTTGCCGTAACACACTATAGATTTTCCATCATTGCATTATAGATTTCGGGACAAAGATATTTTTAGTCTCACCTGACATAAATAATACCACCCTTTAAACGTGACGGGCTCCTGACTCGGGCCCCCACTGCTAAAACGTAGCGATGAGGATGCGTCACAAAAAATATGATGATCAATTTATAGGAAAGTACAATTATGCTGTGAGAAGATAGCACATCGTTCCTTGTCATTATTAATCTTTAGAAATGACGAAACGCAGAAACAGGACACTATTTTGATCCTGTCTATGATGAGCACTATGATCCTAAGGCTGTATTGTAACGCAGCAATCGTACGACGAGCATCCGACCTGCAAGTACGAAAGAGCTGCAGAGTATATAGATGAACCAGATAGCGGTCGAAATTGGGTGTCTCATGCACTCATATAGAGACCCTCAATTTATTGTTGAGTATCATATATAATACTATGGTTATAACATTATAAGTGAATTAAGAAAAAATAATTTAAAAAAAGAAGCAAATTTAATCCACCACCATGAAACTAAAAGTACAGGGACTTTATCAGTATCTAGATAGATATATATTAATATATATATTAGTAATATATATATTATAATATATATATATATATATTATATATATATATAATATTATATATAATATATATATATAGTATATATATATATATATAAGATTCTTGGAGATAAGAGAAAAGGGAGAAAAGCGACAGCAAGTCTTAAGGGCCTAACAGAAAAAGAGAGACACTGTGTGGAGTTCGATAAGGCATAAACATTTCAATATATTGGGTATGGTATAGAGGTTGTGTATAGTATCCATTTTCTTAGCCTTCCCTCCATCTCTTCTATGTTAGGCTCTCTCACGTCCAGGTCATCCCCACCAGTCGCCAACCAACTAGACACACCTGTACTATAATAACCGCAACCAAATCAACTCGCGATTGGCTTTGTGAGAGATTTTTACAATTGCTCCAGGCTTCATGAATGAATTAATGCTAGTTTAGATAGAAGTCTTTGCCAAACTTTCTTTTCCATTATATATATATATATAGTATATATGATATATATATATATATATTATGTATATATATATAATCGATATAGATAAGAAATTAAATTTTTAATATATTATTATATATATATATATATATATATATATAATATATATATGCAACAAGCACATACGTGTATGTCTCGTGTATTTTCATCTTTTTGTGGCATCGTCCTTCTCCTTTCTTTTGATCCCTCTTCTTCCTCCCGTGTTTCTCCTGTATCTTCTCGTAGTCGACATACTATTTCGATCACAGACCAGGGAAATTCCTTTTTGTTCTCATCTTTGGACGAAGAAATAAATATACAAAGCGTTCGAATGATTAATGTGTGTGTGCGTGCGCGCAAAGTTAAAAACAACCTTTAGAGTGTTTATTCAAATCTATTTTTTATTTTAAAAATATTAAGAAGGAAATATATGAAAGCAAAAGAAAGGAAAAATAAGTACGAAGGAAGTTAAAAGTTTCATTTTATTAGAGGAAGTACCTTAACGAAAGTCAGACATTTTTTTTTATACCGGTATATATATATATATAATATGAATATATATAATATATATATAATAATATATTAATATATATATTATATATATTATATTATATACTAATATATATTATATTATTATATAATATATATATATATAATATAGAGAGAGCGAGAGAGAAGAAGAGAGAAAAATAAAGATCTTTTAAGCCGCTTTAATTAGTGTTTCGAAAACTCCAGTACCATATATATGAATTGCATAAAGAGAGGGGCTTATGAGCCATACACCAGAAAAAAAAAAAAAAAACAAAAATTCTATTGATTTAATGATCGCAAAACTTGACTCTCTGGTGTGTGGAATATGACTCGTTTATTATAACCATTTCATACGTTAGTACCTAAAGTATGAAAGGTACTTTATTTTTTAAGCTGTTTAGGTTTAAAAGAAAGAGTCCGTAACAAAAATACATATTTTCTACTCTTCTCTCTCTCTCTCTCTCCTCTTCTCTCTCTCTGCGAGTCTCTCTTCTGCCCTCAGGTCACTCTCGCAACTCATTTTCACGATCGCTCGTCCTCACTGAGCC
>JABUQX010055760.1:0-32704 GCA_015478945.1 Trachelipus rathkii
TTGTGAAATGGAGGGGATATCCTGCCAAGTTTAATACTTATATAAAAGCAAGTGGAGTTAAGAATCATTAATCAGTTGTCATTATAATCATGGAGAGTGTAGATCACTTTTATATAACTCTGGCCTTCTTCAGCCTCCCATGGGATTTACATCTGATAATAACTCTCGGATCTTTACACTGTGCTAATAATCCTATAACACTTGAAGAGAGGCATACGAATAGAATTTAATGTGAAATATATCTAAATACGGCAATAGAAAATTTTGAGTACCTCACAATCTATTCTGTGATGGGGTGTAATCAGAAGTGAGAATGTGTTGAAACTATAATTACGAACGTGCGAAAGATACTGTTTAAATTGAAAAGGAACTAAAATGCAAACCTAAGATAAATAGTTCATCATCTTCCTACCATCTATACATCTTTGAAGAAATTTCTTGCGCGAGGTCATATTTTAAATCGGTCCCTGCTATTTTTAGTCATTTAAACGTTCTTTTTGATATGAGTATTATGTGTAATGACTTGTTATTAACAAAACGAAATGCGGTACCTATGAAATAAAGGTAAAATTCTGTTAAGTTCAAAAGTAAATGAAAACCTACGAGAGACCGGGACATGTTTTTTTCTCTAACTATCGACTTAGCGCGAAAAAAAAATTCGTAGTCGGATGCTGGAGATTTCTATACTCTCATGATATACCTACATGTGAACCGACGGGTTATTACTTTCTTTGTGGGAATAACGCGAATGACTCCACATGAACTAAAAGATGAAAGCAAATCGAGTACTGCATTATACATGTACCTCATCCGAGATGCTCAATCATCCAGCGATCGCTTATGTATATACAATATAAATTGATCATCAATATGTAGGTATACTAAAGCTGCTTTATTAAGAGTAGTATATTTTCCAAAGAGAGTAAAGTTATAAAATGCACTAAGTCCTTAATTTACCTTTAAATTGTGCCAAGTTGACCTCTGTACGCGTGCATAAAAAAGATGTAGAAGGAAATCCTTTTCCCTTTCATACGGTGCATTGGTTCTGCAAAGTTCATATTAGAAAGAACAGATGCAGTAATTACAGCTCCATTGTACATGAGCTGTAGTCAGCTATATTTTTACATTCATGAACATACCTCTCGATAATGTAATTTTAGAGAAATTCCACAAGAAAGTATGGTTTTAGGGTAATGGACACAAAAAAGGGTAATTTCAGGGGAAATGCCAAAATGCAGAAGGGTATGGCCTCCGGAATGGATTTTTTTACAAGAAAAAGGAGAAGTGCACAGGCTCTTCTACTTCAGGAAAGACGGGGAATACTTAGGTTAAAAAAGCTATATAGAAACAGTTTGCATCTCTATTGCAATGATATTGCTTCGCATTGGAATACATCCTCGTACAGCATTAAAAAGAGTCTGCGATGTTTTCAAATGAAGATGTATGGATGATAGTAAGCCCGTAAATAAGAGTAAAATGTCAGGACATAGGTCGAGGATCAGAAGATTGTCTAACAGAATAAGACCTAAGCGGAAAAAACTCTAAAGAAAAAATGTATTGATGTAATTTGCTATTTAATTACTAACTGATAACTTTATACGATGTGTGTATATAATTTACAGTTTTTTTCATGAAATGTTCAATTATACGGCCCAGAGCTCGCACATTTGAAGATGCATTTTGCCTTCATCCTTCTAGTCTGATTGTTGTAGAGTGCAATATGGATCTCTCTGCATGAGACCTACAACAGATTAGCGTTAAGCGATCCAACTTATCAGTATTTATTACCCTCCGCATTCAATTACCAATACAGATGGTTTCCTCTAGAGTTCAATATTCCAGGCCCTTCTGATCAATACTAGACCCCTCTAATGTGTTTTTTATATGTAAAAACGAATTGACAAAAACCCGATGGTACAGATCTTCCTACTGGTGATGACCATATAGTATAATATACAGAATCAAATTTCCTGCATACATGTTTCACCCAGGTTGAAATCTATCTTAACTGAACTTCACTAGGTGCGTCAGCGGCTAATTATCTTATAGAAACTATATAGAACATTTGTTAAATTATTCAGTCGACGCAAACAATCTCATCTCAAATCATGTGGTTTTTTAATAGTTTCAAAGATGAAGCTGCACATATAGCTAAAGCAGCTCTAAAGTCATAAATAATACTTATGAAATTTTTACGGTGATAAATGGATAACTTTCTCTCAAGAAAGACCCTCATTCCGTAGCCATCTGTAGATACTAGAACATTTTATCACGGTCAATCCTAAATGGTTTGCTCTTAAAAGTAAAAGGTAAACCATACTGCTGACAGCTGTATGTCAGAACCTGCTTTCCTAAACTGCTGGAGGTCTGTACTCTTATGTCAGAAAAGTGAAATTATCACCACACCGACATTTGGAAATCGAAAAATCTCTCTTAAATACTACAGCAAAGTACCCCATATTTTAAGAGAGTTGAAACCAAGATATTTTAATTTCACTCAAGGATTATCATATTAAATATCCTTAACATTGTGAACGGAAATGTTACCACAGAACGTAATAATAGGGAGTTGTGGAACATGACGCCCTACTCGGGAATTATTAGAAAGTCACCCTTAAATTCAACACCCTTTCGGCTTGAGTATTCAGTTTACTGTTGACTGGACTGCCTGCACGGACGTGATTATGAAATGTTTAACAAACGGAGCTTCGTCTTCTGTACTCTGACCTTTTTTACGACTAATAGCCAATACTTGTATCATGTAACTGATAGTGGGACTGGCCTTTAAATTCTTGAAAGAATAGCGCAAAGAATAGTAATTTTATGGCTATGATCTTACTGCGAGACCTTTTCAGCTTTGTAACGCCTTATCATTAAAAATTTTGAGAATGGTACTTAGGACTAAAGTCTCATCTTTTGGATCGAGTCTACAATCACCTCATCACTGTACGTGATCTATTTGACATTCCGTCAATCATTCTTGTTTGTTTCCCCTCTGTTGCGCTCCTGGTGTTGTTTGCCCCTGAAATTGACTGAGTACGCAACGTAACTTTTTGAATTATTTAAAGATGAATGACAAGGAGGAATAAATATCGTGTGTTTAAAAATGAACCTCGCTTTTTAGGAATGTTTGCCATTATACGAAATAAACTTCTTGGTAGATCAGTTTTGGAGAAGGATAAGACCGGCAGCCATGATGCTCTCTATATCGATCGTAGCTTGCGGTAGCGTTGCCGCCTCCGTTTTTCGCGATTGCTAACCATCACTCAATCAGACATTGGATTCCGTTTTATAGTGCAAATTAACGATACCTGTCGACATAGTTATGATTGTCTTTTTGTAACTTAACATTTTATATTGGAATAAGTATTATACTACCTTATTTTTTATAAATATGATAATTGTAAGCTGTGTAAAAACTATGTCTTATTCTGTTCAACCCTTATATTCCAATTTTATGTGGATTCCTATTGTATTTAATTTCATTATTAGTTTTTTAAATAATGTAATGTTTTAAAGGTCGTTAAATTTTTTCACTTATTCTCCTATTTTTAAATGTAACTATATTATAGTCTTTCTGATTATGTACATAAAATTCTTTTAAGAAATTGAAAAAAACGCGATTTTGGCTCGCTAAAACTCGTATATATAAAAAGGTTTTAATAAAATTTCGTCAAATTTATAAAAATAAAATGTTTATATAAAACAGAAACTCTGTGTGTTTCTATTCTTACATTACTAAATTAAAACATTAAAAAAGTATTAATAACAAAATAAAAACGTATTAAAGACAAAAAGTAAAAATATAATAAGAAAACTAATGTTATAAATATGAGTTAAAACAGTTAAACGTAGAAAGTTAAAGCAGTAAAGCAGAAGTTCAAGTGCATAAAAGGCAGAAAGTTTAAAGCCAGTAAAGCAGAATAGTTAAGCGAGCCAAAGCAGTAAGACAAAGCATATCTAATCCCCGTTTAGGTAACACCTCTATTGATTTACTGATTTTACTGCTTTTAGGTATGTAAGTTAATAAATATATGAGTCTAAGCAAGTGAAATACATGTGAGTTAAAGCAGTAAAGCAGAAAATTAAAGCAGTAAAGCAGATTTGAAGAGCAAGTGAAGCAGTAAAACAAAAAGCATACAATCCCTAGGTGTTTAGGTTGGATGGTGGTCTGATTTACCTGATTTACTGCTTTCAGGTTATGTTAATGTATATGATGTTAAAGCCCGTAATGGCAGAGAGTTAAGCAGTAAAGCAAAAGAGAGTTAAAGCAGTAAAGCAGAGAGTTAAAGCAGTAAAGCAGTAAAAACAAAAGCCTACTAATATCCCCTAGGTGTTAGGTAATAACCTCTTATTGATTTACTGATTTTACTGCTTGTAAGGTTATGTATAAGTATATCGTTTTTAATAAATATTTTCGTACAATTGTAAGTAAAAAATGAATTGACATTCACTAGTTTAGTGATTTTGAAAAGAAATTCCTTTGAATAGTTTACATTGATTCATATTGTGTCGTCGCGCGAGCAAAAGTTCCGTTGGCGATCAGCTCACGCGCCGTGAGCCCGGGTGATATGGCGCCTATGCGCGCGCGCAACGCGGCGGCGGTTACGCGGAAAGATTGCGCCTGCGGGCGGATCCGCGGAACTATAGCGCCTGCGGGCGCAGCGCGCGGCGGTAGCGCCGATGGGCGGCCACTGCGGACCGAGGCACTGTGAAACGTTGCGGTCATGTCTCAAATGTGTAGCCTTTAGGATATATTTATTCTGCATGCTATAGTGTTAGATAAAACTCTAACTCATAGTAGGTAAGTCATTACTAGCAACTTGTAATATAACACCATTCGATTCCTTCATACCTTTATAGGACCTAGGGTAGATACAATATTCAGGGCTATTGGGGCTCAGGAGGCTAGAAAAGGCTTGAAACAAGTGTGCATTCAGTTGGCGACATGTGGCACTCAAGTTGCACTATTGTGGCACTCTCACTTGGGCACTTCATTGGCACTCACCTTGGCACTCATTGGCAATCACTTGGCACTCTTTGGCACTCACCTGGCACTTCATCTAATAACTCGTGATAATCATAGAATACTAATAAAACATCACTAGATACTTCTTAGGACGGTGATTGGGAGCCATTAAAGTTGAGGCATCTAAAGTTTGGGCATCAATAAGCCTGAGGCATCAAAAATGTACGGTAGAATACAAAAGGGTTGGGCGAAAAATTAGGCTGCCGAAAAATTAGGGATGGCTAAAATTAGGGGGCCAAAATTGCCCATGGAAGAGCAAAAGGGTTGGGTCCGTGTGTTTGTACGTGGGAATAAGTGTAAATGTAAGTGAAAGTGACTGTGGGTGAGTGTAATGTGTCATATTTGAATGTGTGTATAAGTGTAAGTGTGTGTGGTGTGTGTGTGGTTGTGTGTGTGTGGGTGTGGTGTGGTGCGTGTTAAGTTAGGATAGATCATACATACGTTCAAGTCTAGAACGAATATTGTGACGGTGGCCACGAGTGGGTAAAACATATTAAGCAGTGGGCCAAAAAATGACCCATGGTTATTCAAGGTCAAGGGCCTAAAATATCTATGTCAAATCAAGGTTTAAGACTTCAAAAAATGGCAACGCCCTAAAGGAAGACAATAAATTACCGTGGGTCAAATTTGACCCATGAAGAACAAAAAAATTACCGTGGTCAAAATTGAGCCCATGTATCTGGCAAGCTTTTGAGCAAAGGGGAAGGACAAAAAAAGGTTAAGACATAATAAAATAGGGCCTAAGCCCTGAAATGAAGTAAATTCAGTTCCCTTAAGAACTGAAAATTGACGCCTGATCGAAAAAATTAGGGGCGTAAATAGGGGGGCAATACGTTACAACGGTTGCTTTCGCAACCGTTTGGCGCAACCTTCTTCGAAGGTTGCCCAAAAATTAGAGATTCGAATTAAATTAAGGGCTGCCTAAAAAATTAGGGCTTTGCCAAAAATTACGTGGGCCAAAAATGACATTGGAAGACAAAGGGTGGTCGAGAAAAAGGTCGAGGCCCAAAAGGTAAAGGCCTCAAAAGGTCAAGGGCAGGTAAAAAAATTGGGCCTCAAAAAGGTGTTTTTTTCAAGGGCTGTAAACTCACCTTGGTCATTTTGACCAGCGGGGTCCGAAAAAGCTCCTCCTCCTACCTACTTACTATTATTATTATTATTATTATTATATATTATTTATTATTAATTTGTATTATTATTATTATTTAATTTAATTATTATTTTATTATTATTATTTTATTATTACAGATTTGCAGCGTGATTCAGATCTTTGCAACCATGTGTTGAAAGCAGCCCCTATTCACACAAAAAACTAGTCAAAATTTTTCAAAATTTTGACAAAAGCGAGTTTGAAGTAGTTCTCAGAATGTCGCTCTAAGGAAGATAATTGAGTTACATTTTCGTCAGCGAAAACTTTAAATTGTCAAAATGAGAAGTATGAAAAAGTTTTTCCTATATATATATATATATTTTATATAACTATATATAATATATACTATATACTTATATATATAGTATAATATATATGTATATACTATATATATATATATATATATTAAATATTTATATTACAGACAAATATTTTTTTATATCAAAATCCAGTATTCCTAAATCACTCATTGGCCTGAAATCATGAATTATCTATTTCTCCCAAATTATTTTACTTTTGACCTGATATTATTCTTTAAAAGCGTGGTTGTAAATTGCTAATGATTTTTAAATTAATTTAGAATCTTTTCACACGATTTCTGAATTTAATATTAATCAATAACTGAAATTGGAAAGGAACTATATACTCTATTCGCGTGGAAAACTATTGCTCGCATTCGGTCCGAATGATTTAAATTTTTCATAAAGTAACTCATATAATATACCTTTACATTGGCATATGAAATACTTCACATCGAAAAGCATGCTATGAAATTTGTTTGTTGTCCAAGGTCTGCAGTTGGTTTAAAATAGGTTACCATCATCAGTATTTTATTTAATGTTTCTTTTTATATTTTTCCAATAACTTTTTATTAACTTAGAGAAAAGTAAGTTATAAAAATTCTATATTATATCTTATTAATATTTATTTTTCAAACTCGGATGGCTCGTAACTTAGATTTCACTGTTAAATTAAAGAATTAACAACTGCTAATTCGTTAAGGGTGCAATGGTATGTAATACCAGGCCCCTTGTTTAATACGTGTATATATATATATCATAATATTATAATATATTATATATATATATAATATATATATATATATAATATATGGCGTTATATATATATTATATTATATATAGTATATATATACTATATACTATATATATGTATATATTATATAATATATATATATATATATATTATATTATATTTATAGTAGCTGAGTGGATTCCTCGCTTAATTATTCTTCTAAACCAAATTATCGATAAGATTCGATATATCTGATATTTTTTAAAAATATCATATCTGGCCTTCGAATTATTTTATCTGCAGACAAATGTCTGATATTGAAAGTGTTCGAATCTTATTTCGGATATATTAATAATCCGATAAAATTTGATTACTATTAATTCCAGAATTAAGTATATATTAATGTATGGTTATATATTTATTATATTATTTATATATATTCGGTATAATTGGTATACATTTATATCTTATTATATATATTATATATTATATATATGTATTTATATATATCTATTGATATATATATAATATTATATTTTATATAGTATTACTGGTTCGTTTATACTGTTTATATTATGGTATATATATTAATAGGGTTTAGCGATATATATATATATCTATATATATTATATATATATATCTATTATAATATATATATATATCCTGCAGATTAGGCTCGACGCTAACATAGTTCAAAATACAACGATGAGCTTATCACCTAAAATTGAATACATTTATGGAATCAGCGTAATTCATTAATACAAACTACAAATAATTTAAACTTTAAGCAAATAAAAAGAAATAAATAATACCTAAGTTTTAGGGATGTAGCATTTTTGTTATTTTACAACGGCAAAATGATGTGTAACATATTTATTTGGCATTCTTAAACAATGAGCAGTGTAGGTATTTTACAGTCATACGGTTTACTACTAACGTTTAACTCTACGTATACTACTTATATATAAGTATAATCATATTATATATAGATATCTATTATATATTATACATATATATATTATATTATATTATATATTATATATATATGATTATATATTATTATATATTATATATATATAGGTAGAGAGAGAGAGAGAGAGAGGAGATAAAAAAAAAATTTTGCCGATCTCCTATTCGATTCGATAGGTAAGAAAGTAAACTTTGTCATATATATATTATTTAATTAGTATATTATATTTATATTATTATAGTTAATCAGAGAGAGAGAAAGGCTTTAAATTATAAATATATATGAAGCGGACGTATGTACAGAAGAAAAAGTGGTAGAAATGGAAAAAGATTCTTCATCTCTTCAAGTCTTCCAACTTTCAAGTTTACAACTCCAAGAGGTTGAAGACTGACGGGTAAAGATTAATTTCAATATCGTTGGATTTTGCACAGTTTGGACACTCACCAGATGATGAGTCGAGGTTCACACTATATGGACCAGATGGACGTCGGCAAATTTGGAGACGTGCAGGTGAGCACTTTCCTGCTTGCAATATCTCCCCAGGATTCCTTTTGGAGGTGACTCTGTGGTGGTGTGGGCAGGGCATTTCTCACACGCGCCTGGTAGGCATTGCCATCGTGAGCAGATGAACGCTAACGGCTGAAAGGAGTGCGGAAGACATTCCCCAAGACGTATTAGTGCTCTTCCGCGTCTTTTTGGCATCCTCTTTTGTTACTCCACGGACAACGCCACATCAGTAACTGCACAGGTCGTCCAATCGGTCACCTCTACATCAGGTAGGCATCAGATTCCTGGCCCTTTCTGCGAGGCGAGGCACCGGACATGAAAATCCCATTGACATGTTTTGGGATTGTTGTTAAGAGGAGCTGTTCGGCCCTGAACATGCTTCCTGTCCACACTGCTGTGGAGATCAAGCTCTTATAGCACGGTCAATCGGCTTTGCACAACACCCGCCGGAGACCATCTCCGATCATTTCATCAAGTGCGAATCACTTGGAGGAATTGGAAGGGAACAGAGTGGGTACAACCATTATTAGACACCTTTATGCTGCTTTTTCACATACACTTTGTAGAATATGTTGTTATTTATAGAGATCTCATATTCATCCATGTATTTTTTCGTTTTACTCTTTATTGTGCCGTTTAAATTCACCTATCACTAGTGTGGCGTTTACATACGGGTTTTTTTTACACATTTATAGCCTTTTGCAACACTCCGAGTTAAGATTTGACCACAACCCAAACCTAGACCTACCTTTCCCAATAGTGAAGAGTTTAAATTATATTTACGGGTGATGAATTAAATTTGCCCTCTTTAATATAATATATAGTATATATTATATATATATAGTATATATATTCATATCTAATATATATATATCCTATATATTATATATAGTGTGTGTATTATTAATATATATAACTATATATAAAATATATATATCGCCTCACTTGATATACACGATCAAACACTCGCAAGTGATCGTGAGGCTCTCTTCTTTGCGTACTCCCCAAAGTATCACTTTGCCTACCCCCGGGGTACGCGTACCCCACTCTTGGAGACCACTGAATCTAGGCACCGTAAAAAGCTCAACTGATGGATATGATCGGAAGTCATATCTGAAATTCCTTTATTTGAGGCAAACATTGTTTAATATATGAAACGTTGTTCTGACGAACACAAACAGACTGACGTCGCATTTACAGTAAGATATTTCATTGCTATACAATAAACATAAGCAGGGAATGCATTTATTACTGATGCCATTGTCCAAAATTTTTATTGGTGGTCCTGCATTATCCCTTGATCACTGCTCTGAAATAGTGATTAGTGAACTACTACAGAAGACAATTTGACTATTGTGGTAATGTGCCATGTGATCCCCTATTTTTTCTGGTTCGACCAAGAACGGAAATCCAAAACCCCAATTTTTCGGTTTATTGTATACACGACATTGGGGGACGAACGGGAGAACGAATATGGGGAAAAAAGAGAGTTCCATAACTTCAGGGTGTCGGGAGAGGGGGATTAGATTTTATTTTTTTCTCGGCATTTACAAAAAATTTTTTTTGAAAAGAATTATCGGCTTTCGTATCTACGAAAAAGTATCGAATAATGATATATCGCCTAACAGAATATATCGTCCAAAAATATGGATATATCGAGCCCAAAATATGATATCTTCGATATATGATATTTGTATTGGCCATCTAATTATAATAATATATGATATTATATATATATATATATATTTATATATTATATATTATATATAGTATATTATATACTATATATATTATATTATCTATGATATTATATATATATATATTATATATATATATGAATATAGTATAATATACTATATATTATATGTAACTTTTTTTTTTTTTTTGAAGCCCTTGTGTTGCTAATAAAGGTGTTAAAATGCACTTATATTTTTAAAACACCTTTAAAACCCCTTTTTTTCCCCCCCTCAACACATAAAACTTTGTTTTTTTATTAATAAAAATAGAGGTCGAGGATTGGACGAAAGTCATACGTTGGTTCTTTGTATATATGTGTATTATCATTATATACGTTTTATAACATATTATTTTTTAAAAAAAGTTTATGTGAAGTAAAGTGTTTTTAAAATATATAGTGCATTTTAACACCTTATTAGCAACACAGGGTCAAAAAAAAGTTCATATAAATACAACCAAGCGGAAAGTAGCTTTAATATAAATCCTGTATTATATATATAGTATATATCTATATTTAAATACAAGTATGTATATTTATGTAAGATATATTAAATAGATATCGAGTATATATATAAAATACATAGTATATTTAGATATATATATTATATATATGTGTAATATATTTTTAGTTTATATATTTAATATTGAAAGTTTACGTTTCTTTAAGGAAGTAATATATTAATATAGGTGAACGTTTTTGAGAGGGTCCTTCAGATACGGTGTTCAACATTGAAAAAATAAAAGCCAAAAAATATACAAAAATTTAAAATATATGAGTAATTTTTAATCAGATTGACAATTAACTACTCACAGAAAATTACTCATTGAACAATTATTTTTTTCTCTTTTGGAGCGTCAATATTACAAATTTTGACGACTTTGCATGCTCAATTTTGACATCGGTTTTGAGGACCCCCTAAATTTGTCTATTTGAGCAGTTTTCCTTTTGTGTGTTGTGTGACCATGAAAATGAAGCCTAGATTTGGAAACAGATTAAATTATGTAGCTGTGATAGAGAAATAGTTGAAGTAACTGAACCTAGAAATTAGTTATTAGTACTGATATTTTTGTTATTTTCTGTTTATTTTTTTATTGTAATGTAGCATATTTTCAGTGTTATCTTGATTTTGTTAGATGGATATTTCTTTTCATTATTATGATGTTATCCTCCGCAACTTAGTAATATATTAGAGATATTTTGATTCAAAATTCCGGTTATTTTAACAACATGTTAATAGTACATTCTGCAACTATCGTAACTTTACAAACTTTATACTTCATGCTAACCCTTCATCCCATCCAAAATCATTTTCTTACTCTATGCGCATGAATAAGAAAAATTATCATTGTTATTAGGCACAGCGTCATATATGAACGGAGTTATGCTAAAAAGAACCATCCAATTTAATTGAAATTTTAGAGTAATGTCACCAGAGTATATTAAAGAGTGAAAACTGTATTCTACAAAATACCAACCAACCAACATACGTATAAGTTACCATAGGAAATAAAATTGTTTGAACCAGCCCTCATTCAATTCATTTGTATATTAAACATTGAAGCTCAATAGTTCATCTTTAATATTACGTGGGTTGGTTCCTTTCTTCATAACTACGTCTACATTGTCCTCGAAATAAACTTTTCATTGCAAGCAATAAGCAAAGACCAGGTTTAATTATTCCTGAAATTTGTAGTTTTAAATGGAGAAAATTAATCTCTTTTAAGAACGAACACAATTAAGAAAGTTATTTTATAGTGGCAAAAGTAAGAAGTTTAATAATAATAATAATAATATAATAATAATAATAATAATAATAATAATAATAATAATAATAATAATAATAATTTTATTATTATTATTATTATTATTATTATTATTATTATTATTATTATTATTATTATTATTATTATTATTATTATTATTATTATTATTATTATTATTATTTATTATTATTATTATTATTATTATTATTATTATAATAATTATTAATTTCACTAGAATAACTCTAAAGCAAATTGCTTTTTTAAATATAAGGGAAAATTATGATCTGAAGGGCTGACAGCAGGGAGAAATTCTCAGACTATTAGTTTGGAGATAGTGATAACTTAAGCTTGGTGAATATTTTGGTGTTTTAACTTCTGACCAAGTTTGAAATAGCTCAAAACTAACACCTCACAAAGCATGTTACTTGCACTTTGTGTATACACACCATACTCTTTATATATATAGTATATATATAATTTTTATATTATATAAAAATATATACGGTAAATTATGTATTAATATATATATCATACTATTTATTTTTCTCTTATATATATATAATATAAAATCCCAACATCCTGAAAATATAAAGGTCAAATAACTCCCTGAGGCTTCTTTAAATTACATCAAGGATTCGTATATTTTTACTTTTTTGATGCTTGTTAGAATTATCTCCTTCTCTTCTCTTTTCAAAACATAATTAAAGCACTCCTTTAATGCAGGCATCGGTATATGAATTCAACCTTTTCACACTTTGAATAATTAATATTCCCAAACGATTTACATTTATAGCTATCATCGATTATATAACCACTTTCCTTTCATTCTTATTCATACTTCCTATCACTCTGCTTAGTCTTTTCTCCTTTAATATAGAAAAACTCGAGTATTCTGTCATAACGATCTCTCTGTTTCTCTTCCTTACTTTTTTATCTAATCATTCAATATCTTTTCATCCTTCCTCTGTTTACCAAACCTTCCCACTTTATATCAACACACACCTTCTAAATCCTTTTTCACCCAAACTTAATAAAATCTCTCCTGCTGGACATTCCCATTCGTTACCATCCACCTTGTACCATAAATTCACTCTCTTCTTCCATAGCATATTCATTTCCAATGCTCACGACCCCTCTGAAAGTCCGAAATATCCTCGTTCTCCTCTCCTCCCATTCATTACCTCTACCACTCCTGTTTTGTCGTACTTCCACATAGCAAAATTTAACCAAACTAAATATCAGGGTTGGCACTGATTAAATCAAATTAATTTAATCAGTTGATTAAATCAATTGATTTTTTTTTGTTGAAAATATCATTAGTAAAGTGTTTAACTTAGAATTTTTAGGCAATTTTTTTTTTCTAAATTAATAATTAATTATTACCTAGTTATCACCTGATTAATGATTATATTTCATCTATATAAATAAGCAAATTCATCAAGTAGTTTCAAGTCACTTTTAATAAAGAAATAAATAAAATTAGATTACTTCAGCATATTAAACAGTATATACATAATTTATATAACCTAATTAAACTAAAATAATAATTATATTTACTAAACTTATTATTAAATTAGGTATAATTAAGATTTTTTACTAATTTTAGCAAAATAATAATTAAGCAAGCGCAAAATTTGCCTAAAAAATCAAACAAATCAAAAAAATCCAACAAATTTTTGATTTTTGATTGATTTGATTTTTTTTTAAAATCAAAAAATCACCAACCCTGCTAAATTCTTTTATCCTCCCACCTAGCTACGCTCCGCTACCACTGAAAAAAACACTAACCTCGTGAAATAATTAAACTTAAACAAAGACTTCTAGACTAAACCTTTTTTCTTCTAGTTACAGCAGTAACTAATCGAATGATAAAATGGGATACAACATATTTACTGAAAATGGGTTGGGTTCAGGTTTCGCCTTACCTGCGTTGATTGCAACAAAGCAACTGGTTATTATTAAAAACTCCGATGCCGGAACAACACAATGTCAGCAATCTATTTGGGTTCCATAGACCACTTACTGCAAACCAATCTGAGTTAACCTATTTCATAACAAAAAAGCCTGGTGAAAGCTAAAATAATTTTATTTGCTAGTTGTTAGAATTACAGAGTAGGGTTACCGTGAGGAAAAGGTAAATGAGGAGCATGTTGTAGATGCTGTGTATTAAATGTTTGTTTATGGTTCATAGAAAAGAATCAGTAACTGAAAGTTCTTGTTACAATTATGAATTCTAACAGCTTTGTATGCTTATAATATTGATGGTAGAGCAAATTGGGTTGAAATAACATCATGTTGATAGATATTATTTTACATGTCCCTACTCTAGCTTTTGGTCATGAACCAAGTAAATTATTTTTAAATGACATATTTGTAATTATACTCTTATAATAAGAAAGCAATAATATTTTAGCTTAACATTATATTTTGTGAAACTTTGCTAATTTAAAGAAATTTTTAAGTTTTATAAATTGGGTATTTGCTAATGTTATATTAGTAAGGGAAAATAGATTTTAAATTAATATTTAATTGAATTAGATTTTACAAATACTTCATTCTCCAATATATATTGTAGTTATACAAGATCATGTCTTTACAAGCCTTTTTAATCTCTGCTAAGAAGAAGATCCCTTCTTCTTTTGTTTGCCTGATACATCCTTTTTCTTTTGCTTCTTTAATTAAATTTAATTTTATAGAAATCCTTTGTCCGACAATAAGTAATCCAGACGCTTATGTTTTTTCACTTTTTTAATTGTTATTTTTTAGGGAAAACTTAATTATATTGTTGTAATGTAAAATATTCTTTTAATTTCAGACAAAGTAGGCGACTGGACAGGGATGGACTTTCATTTTCAGAATTTTCTACCTTTTTCTCTGTTCGTGAAAAAATTTTAAATAGAATATCAGCTCTACGTAATGGACAGCCAATTGCAAGCGAAATAAAAGAAAGAAAACTCCAAAACGAAAAAATTGTTTCCAATGATAAAAATTCAAATGATGGCATCCTTGACTTAAAAGTATTATTATTATTATTATTATTATTATTATTATTATTATTATTATTATTATTATTATTATTATTATTATTATTATTATTATTATTAATTTCAAAAATTTATTTAAAATATCAAATTCTTCGATATTTTTTTTAGTAAGAAGTAATACCGAGAAGCAGAATCATAATGTTATGTATAATTTTATTTATACTTTTCATTAAATGACCTCTCTATTACTTTATCACCTATGAACTCTTATGCCGATGACTCCTACCGTCATTACTCCTTTCATTTTGGTAGACGCCCAACCCTACAGCTATTAACTCATGCTAGGAGAGTGACCTTTGACCTTTCTCAAATTTCTAATTGATGCAGAGGTAACAACATGGGTTGTTTTCAATTCCTCAAAAACTCAGTTACTTCATCTTTCCACTCAACTCAACCATCCACCAACTATAACATCTTCGAAAACCTGCAACTTAAACCTTTATCATCTGTTCTTAATATTTTAGACGTTTCTTTTTCTCATGACCTTTCTTGAAATGATCAGATTATTTCTCTTTGTAAAACAAGTTTTAAGAGGTAGGATGTTCTGAGGCACCTTCATAAGTTCTTCACACCACTCAGTTGCTTGTTCTTATTTAGAAGGTATCATTCCCTCCCTGCTATGGAGTATGCCTCACACATCTGGGTTGGTTTCACTCACAGAGCTCGTCTTAAGAGGGTGGAGTCTATGGCCTTTTTAGAGGTATCATTCCCTCCCTGTATGGAGTATGCCTCACACATCTGGGTTGGTTTCACTCACAGAGCTCGTCTTAAGAGGGTGGAGTCTATGGCCTTTTTAGAGGTATCATTCCCTCCCTGTATGGAGTATGCCTCACACATCTGGGTTGGTTTCACTCACAGAGCTCGTCTTAAGAGGGTGGAGTCTATGGCCTTTTTAGAGGTATCATTCCCTCCCTGTATGGAGTATGCCTCACACATCTGGGTTGGTTTCACTCACAGAGCTCGTCTTAAGAGGGTGGAGTCTATGGCCTTTTTAGAGGTATCATTCCCTCCCTGTATGGAGTATGCCTCACACATCTGGGTTGGTTTCACTCACAGAGCTCGTCTTAAGAGGGTGGAGTCTATGGCCTTTTTAGAGGTATCATTCCCTCCCTGTATGGAGTATGCCTCACACATCTGGGTTGGTTTCACTCACAGAGCTCGTCTTAAGAGGGTGGAGTCTATGGCCTTTTTAGAGGTATCATTCCCTCCCTGTATGGAGTATGCCTCACACATCTGGGTTGGTTTCACTCACAGAGCTCGTCTTAAGAGGGTGGAGTCTATGGCCTTTTTAGAGGTATCATTCCCTCCCTGTATGGAGTATGCCTCACACATCTGGTTTGGTTTCACTCACAGAGCTCGTCTTAAGAGGGTGGAGTCTATGGCCTTTTTAGAGGTATCATTCCCTCCCTGTATGGAGTATGCCTCACACATCTGGGTTGGTTTCACTCACAGAGCTCGTCTTAAGAGGGTGGAGTCTATGGCCTTTTTAGAGGTATCATTCCCTCCCTGTATGGAGTATGCCTCACACATCTGGTTTGGTTTCACTCACAGAGCTCGTCTTAAGAGGGTGGAGTCTATGGCCTTTTTAGAGGTATCATTCCCTCCCTGTATGGAGTATGCCTCACACATCTGGGTTGGTTTCACTCACAGAGCTCGTCTTAAGAGGGTGGAGTCTATGGCCTTTTTAGAGGTATCATTCCCTCCCTGTATGGAGTATGCCTCACACATCTGGGTTGGTTTCACTCACAGAGCTCGTCTTAAGAGGGTGGAGTCTATGGCCTTTTTAGAGGTATCATTCCCTCCCTGTATGGAGTATGCCTCACACATCTGGGTTGGTTTCACTCACAGAGCTCGTCTTAAGAGGGTGGAGTCTATGGCCTTTTTAGAGGTATCATTCCCTCCCTGTATGGAGTATGCCTCACACATCTGGGTTGGTTTCACTCACAGAGCTCGTCTTAAGAGGGTGGAGTCTATGGCCTTTTTAGAGGTATCATTCCCTCCCTGTATGGAGTATGCCTCACACATCTGGTTTGGTTTCACTCACAGAGCTCGTCTTAAGAGGGTGGAGTCTATGGCCTTTTTAGAGGTATCATTCCCTCCCTGTATGGAGTATGCCTCACACATCTGGGTTGGTTTCACTCACAGAGCTCGTCTTAAGAGGGTGGAGTCTATGGCCTTTTTAGAGGTATCATTCCCTCCCTGTATGGAGTATGCCTCACACATCTGGTTTGGTTTCACTCACAGAGCTCGTCTTAAGAGGGTGGAGTCTATGGCCTTTTTAGAGGTATCATTCCCTCCCTGTATGGAGTATGCCTCACACATCTGGGTTGGTTTCACTCACAGAGCTCGTCTTAAGAGGGTGGAGTCTATGGCCTTTTTAGAGGTATCATTCCCTCCCTGTATGGAGTATGCCTCACACATCTGGTTTGGTTTCACTCACAGAGCTCGTCTTAAGAGGGTGGAGTCTATGGCCTTTTTAGAGGTATCATTCCCTCCCTGTATGGAGTATGCCTTACACATCTGGGTTGGTTTCACTCACAGAGCTCGTCTTAAGAGGGTGGAGTCTATGGCCTTTTTAGAGGTATCATTCCCTCCCTGTATGGAGTATGCCTCACACATCTGGGTTGGTTTCACTCACAGAGCTCGTCTTAAGAGGGTGGAGTCTATGGCCTTTTTAGAGGTATCATTCCCTCCCTGTATGGAGTATGCCTCACACATCTGGGTTGGTTTCACTCACAGAGCTCGTCTTAAGAGGGTGGAGTCTATGGCCTTTTTAGAGGTATCATTCCCTCCCTGTATGGAGTATGCCTCACACATCTGGGTTGGTTTCACTCACAGAGCTCGTCTTAAGAGGGTGGAGTCTATGGCCTTTTTAGAGGTATCATTCACTCCCTGAATGGAGAATGCCTCACACATCTGGGTTGTTTTCACTCACAGAGCTTGTCTTGGGTTTGAAAATAAATGTAGATAAGAGTGAGGTTATGGTAGTGAGTGAGGAGAGTCCGGCGGTGTGGTCATGTTAGATGGTGAGCAGCTTGAAAAAGTATCCGAATTTAATTATTTAGGATATATGTTGGTTGAAAAGGGAACGGATGATGCAGAATGTAGTAGGAAAGTTGGGAATGGTAGGAAGGTGGCTGGTGTAAATAAATCCTTGGTGGATGTGAAGGGACTAAGTCTTAAATGCGCTAGGGTTTTGCATGAGGGTATGTTGGGGGCGGGGGGGGGGGGGGGGGGGGGGTGTTTGTTACCAGTGTTAATATATAGTGGTGAAACTAAGCTCTGGAATATAGAGGTATTGATCTAAGGTACAAAAGTGTTCAGATGGACAATCTTAGGAGCGTGTTAGTTGTGAGAGAAGAAATTGATTAAATGAGAAATGAATGCATTGGGAGTTGTGTGTGTGAAGAAAAGGGGCAAATGAGAGAATAAACAAGAGTAGATTGATATGGAAAGGATAGATGATTGTCGGTTAAGCGGATGTATAGTGGTGAGTGTGCTAGGAATCGACCGGCTGGGAGACAGAAGAAAAAGTGGATTGAGTCAGGTATGGAATGCCTGAAGGAGAGGAATGCGAGTTTGGCAGAGGCGAGAAAAAGGTGCATAATAGGAGTGAATGGCATTGTTTTGTGGAGGGTATGGGCTGGGGCTTTGCCAGGGGATTAACCTCACATTGACGAGATACGCACAGTAGGGTCAGTTACGGTTTTCGTATGCCTTTCTGATGCAACGAGTCTCACTAGGGTATAAAGGGATGGTAAAAGGGAGGGGGGGGGGGGGCTTTCTTTTTGTCATGCGTCATGTCTTGTACTATATCTTTTCTATTTCAGTGTATGCTATGCACATTTTTTTTATTTTCTTCACCCCCAATATGGGGATTGGAGTAATAATAATAATAATATAATAATATAATAATATAATAATAATAATAATAAAATCAGCGTTGCAAAAAAAAAATAAATTTACCAAAACCTGGAGTTTATTAAAAATAACAGATTAGGTTGAAATTCCCACTTGCCATAAAAGAGAACAATTTAAAAACTGCATACCGTACCCTGAATCCACTGCGTTTGAAAGTGTTCAAGTCGATGGTAGTTGGGAAAATAGATAAAGGGAGTGTTTTCCAGACTCTTTCAGTGGAGTACATGAAAGAATGAGCATAGCAGTTACGTCTGGGTCAGAGAGTTGAATAGAGAAGAGTGAAACTTATTTAGAAAGACATGTTGCACAAGTTTCATCTTAATGAAGGAGTTAAGTGACTGGAGAGTTTAGAAGAGCAGCGTCCATTGTAATAGTTATAAAATACAATAATGCATCAACTCATTGGGTAGAAAGAGTCTGGAGAGAGTTTGTGAGAGTAGGACCGTTGATAATAGTTGATAAATAATGAATGGTAATGGATTGATTTTAAGTTATATTTATAACAATTGTCTTTTTCTTATATTTTCCAACAGAATTTTATTATGCTTGACAATGAGTTTGAGATTTATGAAAAATATAAGAATCAAATAAACGAGTTGGTAAGTATCAAATCTTTTCTTTGTGTTTGAATAATATCATCTATTTGTAGCTTGTATTTCATTATTTTTCTCTTTACTCTTTTTGAAGGTGAAACTTTCGAGGAATAGACATCCAAAAAAAATTATCATAGTCACAGATGAGCGAGATGTGTTCACAAAAGGTGAAGTTCGCACTAATAATTATCAGTATAGAATTATCAAAGGGGTAAACCTGAGCTTTAATAACTTGAAGGAATATTTGGTTCAAGATCCAGACTTTGGAAGTGGTGTCCTTTTTGTGATTTTATGTGGTATTAATTCTGTAAATGAGGAAAAAATAAATCCTGCGTGTTTAAAATTTCAGTGCACTTCTCCTTCAAAATTTCTTGATGATGAACCTCATGAACTTTATCTTATTAAAAATGCTCTAAATGCTCATAAATTAATTTTAAAACTTAACAAAAATGACACCGCGATTTTCCTTGGATTGCTCCCATCATCACCAAATCATTTTAATGACTTATCATATAATCAGAGAGAATGCTCCAAAATACATCAAGCTGCTCCACCTCCACAGTGCACCAGGGTATATGATATATATAAAATCTATTTATATGATATATTCACCAAACTTTATTCAAAATTGCTTGGGTTTACTCCTTTAATATTTGAGAATGGTTTTTGTGTTAAACATTCAAATAGTACAAATAATTCCAATAGTGAGTTTCAATTTTGAAAATTTAAGAAATGGTTATCATTTTACTGATGAGTTTGCTTCTAAAAGAAAATTGGCCATTCTAAAAAAATGTGATCAATTAACGAGTAAACTTTCACCGTCTACAAATATTTTGCAAGATACAGAGATATTAAATGATCCTGATGAGAGTGTGAAAAGTTCTATCAGAGTTGATTATAAAAACCATATTGAAGAAGCTGCTAATGAGTGTGTTATTCTCAAGGAAGTTAATAAGTCAAGCAATTTTTCGGGAAGAAAATCTCAGCTGAATGAACCTAATTATGAGGTAGATATATAATATATATATATATATATATATATTATTATATTATATATATATATATATATATATATATATATATATATATTATAATATATATATATATTATATATTATTATATTATCTATATATATATTATATATATATATATATATATATATATAATATCATCTCCTTTTTTTCTCGACTGGGGGTAAGGTGCGGTGACATGCATCGGAAAAGAAAAGTGTAGAAGAATATGACACAAGTCGAAAAGAAAACACAGCCTTACCGACCCCTCTTCTACTATTAGTGAAACTCGTCGCAGTCAGAAATACACCTAGAGCTTCATGGGACCCGCGACGGGCCCTCACTATGGCATATCGTCAAGGATAGGGTTCATCCCCTGGCCCAGGTGGGGCCACAACCATACCCCCATCACAAAACCCGCCATTCACTACTATTATGCATCTTTTTTTCTCGCCTCTGCCAAACTCTCATTTTCTCTCCTCCAGACATCTCTTCTACTGACTCAATCCACTTTTTCTTCTAGTCTCCCAGCCGGTCCGATTCCAACACTACTGCACCACTATAGCCTCAGCTTAACCAACTGACTATCCATTCATCCTTTCCACATGACGCCACACCATCTCAACGTACTTTCATTTCTTCTCTCATTTATCCTTTCTTCACACCACATACTTCTAATACGTTCATTCTCATTTTATCAATTCTTCTCACACCTAACACGCGCCTAAGATTGTCCTCTGAACACATTGTGTACTTTAGATCTATACACTTATTCCAGACCATAGTCTGTTTATTTAACATTAACACAGGTAACACATACCCTCATGTAGACCCTAGCGCACTTCAGACTTATTCCCTTTACATCACCAAGGATTTATTGCACCAGCAACCTTCTCCTGCCATTCACAACTTCCATACTACACTCTGCTCATCCGTTCCCTTTTCATCCAACATATATCCTAATATTTATACTCAGACACTTGTTCCAACTGCTCACCATCTAACATAACTGCACACCAAGGACTGTCCTCGCTCACAACCATAACTTACTCTTATCTACGTTTGCTTTCAAAACTCTCCTTTTACACTTCCTACCAAATCTCTCTACAATCCTCTCAAACTCTCCAGATTCACCACACAAAACCAAATCATTCTGCATATAATAGGTAGGCACCTTCCACTCTCTTCCATTCTCCATATTCTAACACCATTTCTGCACCGCATCTCTAATTCTTTCATAACCCCATCCATAATACAAATTGAATAACCAATGAGACATAACACACCCCCTTACTCGCTATTAATATTAAACCAATCAACTTTTGACACCATTTATTCTTACAACATGCTTCACTATCGTCAAACCATTTCTTTTATTCCCATTAAGAAGCTACCAGCAACACATATTTACTAACACTGCATAGAGCTTCTCTATTAATCCTATCATACGCCTGTTGCAAATCATCGAACTTAAATACAATTTCTTCTTCCTCTCCCTCATTTTTCTTAATCATAAGTTTCAATGTAAAGATTTGATCCACACATCCTCTACACTCCTAAAACGCACCTTGTTCTTCACACAATCGGTCCTTCAGTCACTCGACGCCTCTTTCCGACTAAAATACCAGCATATATCTTACCCTACAACACTCAATAAACCTAATTCCCCTTTAATTCCTACTGTAATTCCAACAGCTGCCCTTACCCTTATATAAGGGTACTATTACTTGCTCTCCTCTCTTCCAATCCCTCGAAACTATACCTCCTCAAACGCTTTATTACACAACTTCCCATCAATCAATCACCATCTCGCCTCCATTCTTGATATTTCCACCAGTAATTTCATCTTAACCTGCAGTTTTCCATTCTTCAACTTTCTCACTTCTACCATTACCTCCTCCTTGCTGATGACTTCATCCCAAAATACCTTAATTCCTTCTGCATCCATCACCCACACACATCACCTCTTCATTACTGTTAATATTACACAGATTCTAGAATGTTCTTCCTACACTCCTCACATCCATTTCATCAGTTACAAAAGCACCATCCTATTCTTATTCTCAGCAGGTTCCCTTATTCTCAATTCTTAACCTTCCGCGCTTTCGCTTCCAGAAGAGCTTCCTATTCTTCAGAATCCCACATTATCTCCTTCCAAACTGGTTCAATTTACCGTCTTCTTTTCTCCTATGTATGCACCTTTTAGTATTTCCTTTTTCCTCCTTATATACTTCCAAACATCTTTCTTTTAAAACTTCATCATTGGCTTTTAGTACATTCAATCCACGCTTCTTTTTTAACTTTTAACCGCTTCATCACCTCTTCACGTTCCACCACTCACTGTTAACATTCTTACTTCTACTTTAGCACATCCACGCATACTCTCTCGTCTCTCTCTCTCTTCTCTCTCTTCCTCTCTCTCTCTCTATATATATATATATATATATATATATTATATATATATATATATATATATATATATTATATATATATATATATATATATATTATAATATATATATATATATATAATATATATATATATATATATATATATACCGGTATATATTAATTCATGTTAATATTTTTGAGTATAAAAATTTAATTATTTTGTAGATGAAAAATAACATATATTCACTGGCTAGGAGATACTTTAATCAAAAGTTGATAGTTCTTTAATCTTGATGGAAGCTTTCACTGAAATGTCAGGCATATCTGGTGTATATTAAAATTGAAAACAGTCATAGAAGCAATTTCTGTGTGATTGGCCATGAAATGTATTAACTACTCTACTCGTTGTATTTAATTCATCATGTACTGCAAAAGGTTGACATTATAATTTTTTTTTTTTTTTTTTTTTAACAATTCCAAAAATAATCCTATCGAAAAACATACGCAATCCAAATCCTAACGCAAATCACTCAGGTGAGCGCAGACGTGGGCTTTAAAGAGGAAGATTAAATATAGTTGAGAAAATGGAAGAAATCAAAGAGGTCCATGGACAGATGTAGCTGGAAAGGAAAAACCACAACGACCAAGAGTGGAGTTTTCAATACTCATGCAAAATTCACGCGACAGCAAGGCACTCCTTGTGCTACATGGGTGACGCATGGGTGGTGAAATGCGAGAGGTCATCTCCCCAAATCATCTGCCATTGTAGTACCTATAGAAAAGAGATTGTGCGCCATCGTCACGTCGCAGAGACAGAAGGTCAAGGGAGTGAAAGAAAGGGACATTTTATTAGTCTCAGCTTTAGACTCAACCCTTTCCAATAAAAGGGTGGATTCAGATCCCCCAAATGTGAGAACAATACTCCAAAAATGGGCGAATAAGGCCCTTTTATAGCAGGAGTAGCTGTTCAGAGGAAAAAAATTCCCGCAACCTGAACAGACCTCCCAGCTTCTTTGAGGTCACCTTAGCAACCATTCTAATATGAGGCTTCCAAAACAATTTTTTGTTTATGTTGTTCACAGGTAAGACGTTTGAGCCGTCGAAGGAAAGTTATACAAAGTGTTTCTGCCTTGTCATTTCACAAATACGATGCAGAACAAAGGAGAAGAAAATGACAATGCGACAGTTATTCCAAATTCGACTTATTTGATGACTTAACAACGAGAGATGACAACGATAAATAACAAACTTGTAAATACTACTAATTACGACTTGAGAGAAAATAGACGACTAAAGACAACGTAGACAACTAATTGCAACTAAAGATGACAAATGACAAATAAATGACAAAAGACAACTAAACAAATGATAATGACAATAGATGACTAATTATGAATAAAGATGACAAAGACAACTAATTATGATTAATTGCGACTAAAGATGGCTAATGACAAATAAATGACAAAAGATGATGACAGCAAACGACTACAACAATACAAAAATTAGCAATTATTCGACTACAAATCTTGGTTGAAAGTTTATTTCAGCCATGATTTGATTTGATTAATATTATGGAAATATAAGAATGAGTCCAGCACAACACTTACTTAGTAAGATGTTATACAGCCTAATGTGATCACGATTATTTAAGACATTATGCTATGCTACTGCTATTTATTATTGCACTATGCGGACTGTATTTAGGACTGAACTCTAGCCTAGATGCAAAATATGAGGACTGTTAAGCTTTTAGTAGCTTCTCTTTTTGCCAACTCTGAAAAGGAGTAAAACCCACTCCCCCAAATTGTATCATGCATTTAATATTACGTTTTCAAGTATACTGTACATGTATATATATATATATATATATATATATATATATATATATATATATATATATATATATTATATATATATATATATATATATGAGGTTATATATAATAAGTATATATATATATATATATATATATATATCATAATTATTATATATATATATATATATATTATATATATATATATATATATATATATAATATATATATATATATCTATAATATATATAATATATATATATATATATAGGAGAGAGGTGATGGATGTATTTAGAAAGGCAAATTTGATTTGCTCGCTGTGACTGAACAAGATGAAGAAGGAAAAGGTTTAAATTAAGGTGGTCTGTTTGACGAGGCGTGCGTGCTGGGTTGTGAAGAGAATGAGAGAGGAAGAGAAGGAGTTGCAATTTTTTGATGAGTGACCTGTGGTATGAAGCTATGGTAGACTTTGATTGTGTGAGTCCTAGAATTCAAATGGTTAAATTTAAGTTTGAAAAGGTCAAGGTATGTGTGGTTGTGACGTATGTCCTCTGAGGAAACGTTTGAAGAGAGTAACGATTTTTTGGATAATCTGATGATGTTCTGGATGGGGTGAGTAGGAGCTTCAGATGGATAGTTTTGGGGGACCTGAATGGTTGATAGGTGATCAAAAAGGATGGTTAACAGGTGGTTTGTTGGGTGGCGAAATAATGAGAATGGTTAGGAAGGTGATTGATTTCTGTGAAGAGAGAGGTTGTGTGTAGTAATACTTTCTTTAAACACAAGAGTATCCATAAGTATACCTATTAGAGTTGGACTAGAGTTGGTGTGGTAGAGATGGTATCGAGTGAAAAGTATGATTGATTTGAGTGTTGGTGAAGAAGGGATGTTGAAATATGTGTTGGATGTTTAATCAGTTAGGGGTTTAGGAATGGATTATCGGATTCATTATGTTGTTTCTATGTAAATTAAGTTAGTGGGGGCTTGGATGGAGAGGAAGGTGATACGAAAGGAAGTAGGTAAAAATTAAGAGTGAGAAGTTAGTGAACAAGATAATTAGAATAATGTAAGAGCGCTCGCTAGTAAACGGTTGAATGTGAACAAGTTGATATGAGCAAAATCTTGGGGCAAATTTGAAGGAAGCAATTGTTGTAAGTGCAAAGGAAGTTGTGTGGATGTGCTAAAGTAGGAAGTAAAGAATGTTAACAGCGAATGGTGGATATGAAGAGGTGATGAAAGCGGTTAAGGTAAAAAAGAAGCGTGGTTGAATGTACTAAAGCAAATGATGAAGATTTCAAAAGAAAGATGCTTGGAATTATATAAGGAGGAAAAAAGAAATACTAAAAGGTGTAAACGTAGGAGAAAACAAGAGTAATGAAGTTTGTGAAGGAGGATGAATGAGGACATACAAGGCAATAGGAAGCTCTTCTGGAAGGAAGCGCGAAAAGTTAAGAATGAGAATAAGGGGAATCTGCTTAGAATAAGAATAGGGATGGTGCTTTTGTAACTGATGAAATGGATGTGAGGGGAGTGTGGTGTGGAAAGAACACTTCGAAAATCTGCACAATATTAACAGTATGATGAGGTGTTAGTGAATGTGTGTCGTTTTGATGGTGCAAGAAGGAATAGGGTATTTTGGGGATGAGGTATTAGTAAGGAGGAGGTTAATGGGTAGGGTGAGAAAGTTGAAGAAATGGTAAATCATCAGATATAAGATTGAAATTAGCTAGTGAAATGATCAGAGCGGAGGCGAGATGGTGATTGATTGGATTTGAAGTTGTGTAATAAGCGTTTATGGAGGGTCATAGTTCCGAAGGATTGGAAGGAAGCATTAACAGTATAGTACCCTTGTATAGGGTAAGGGAGAAAAGGGGAACTGTAGAAATTTATAGGGTAAAAAAGTTTATTGAGTGTTGTAGGAAGGTATATGCTGGTATTTGGTCGAAGAGTGCGTCGAGTGACTGAAGGGACTGATTGGTGAAGTAAAAGGTGCGTTTTAGGAGTGGTAGAGGATGTGTGGAATCAAATCTTTACCCATTGAAACAAATGATTGAAAATGAGGGAGAAGAAGAATAAATTGATTTAGGTTTTATGGATTTGCAACAGGCGTATGATAGAGTTATAGGGAGCGTTATGGCAGGTGTTGTGATATATGGTGTTTTTGGTGGTAGGCTTCTGAAATGGAACAAAAGTTGTATGACGATAGTGAAGCTGTGTGTAAGAATAATGGTGTCAAAGGTGATTGGTTTACGATTAATAGCGGAGTAAGAACAGGGTTTGTGTTATGTCTCCTTGGTATTCAATTGTATATGGATGGGGTTTAATGAAAGAATTTGAGGTGGGGATGGCAGGAAATGGTGTTTAGAATGATGGAGAATGGAGAGAGTGGAAGGTGCCCTACTATTATATGCGGATGATTTGGTTCTGGTGGGAATCTGAAGAGAGTTTGCGAGGATTGATAGAAGAGCTTTTGCAGGTGTGTGAAAGGAGGGCTTGAATAGTAAACGTGATAAGAGTAGGTTATGGTTGTGAGTGAGGAACACTCCTCAGTGTGAAGTTATGTTAGATGGTGAGCAGCTAGAAAAGTGTCTGAGTTTAAATTATTTAGGGTATAATGTTGGATGAAGAAGGGAACCGACGATGCAGAGTGTAGTAGGAAAGTTGTGAATGGCAGGAAGGTGGCTGGCAATTAAATCGTTGGTGATGCAAAGGGACTAAGTTCTTGAGTATGCTAGGGGGTCTTACATGAGGTATGTTTGTTAACCTGTGTTATTGTATGGTAGTGAAGACTATGGTCTGGATAAGAAGTATAGAATCTAAGTTCTGTGTTCAGATGACATGCTTAGGGGTGTGCTAGGTGTGAGATGAATGATAAAGAGAGGAATGAACGTATTAGAGGTGTGTGTGTGGTTGAAGAAAGGGTAAATGAGAGAATAAATGAAAGTATGTTTGAAGATGGTTTGGTCATATGGGAAGGATGAATGATAGCCGGTTGTTAAGCGGATGTATTGTGGTGAGTGTGTTTGGAACCGACCGGCTGGGAGACGAAGAGAAAGTGGATTGAGTCGGTGAAACGAATGTCTGAAGGGAGAGGAATGCTGAATTTGGAAGATTCAAAAGAGAGGTGCATGATAGGAGAGAATGGCGGGTTTTGTATGGGGGCATGGTTTGTGGCCACCGGGCCAGGGGATGAACGCTTACATTGACGATTTTACCATAGTGAGGGTCCGTCGCGGTCCCTGAAGCTCTAGGTGGATTTTCTGTCTGTGACGAGCTCTCATAATTAATGGTACAGAGGGGGCGGTAAGGCTGGGCTTTCTTTTCGACGTTTTGTCATGTTCTCCAACTGCTTTTCTTTTCCGATGCTTGTACAGCACCTTGATTTCAAATTTTGGAAAAGAAGAAGGGGCGACAAGAAAGACAAGATATATATATCTTTTCATCTAGATAGAAATCTTATATAATATATATATATATATATATATATATATATTATATATTTATATATATATATATTATATATATATATATATATATATATATATATAAATATTACTACTGTTTCTATATAATATATATATAATAATATATATATTAATATATATATATATATATATTATATATATATATATATATATATATATATAATATATATAAGTATTATAATATATATATTATATATATAATATATAATATATATATATAATATATATATATATATATATATATATATATATTATATTATATATATATATTATACATATCTATAATATATATTAAATATACTATATATATAATATATATATATCTAATATATATATATATATATATATCTATATATATATATATATATAAATACTATATAATATATATATATATATATATATAATATAATATATATAATATATATAATATATATCCAATATACGTATATATATATATATATTATATATGATTAATTAGCAAACTATATATATATATCTTTCTTTCTTTCTTTCTTTCTTTCTTCCACCTAACCTTATTTTCCCAAGATTGGAGTAAGGAGCGCTAAAGCATCGGAAAAGAAAAGCAGTAGGAGAAGATGACAAAATGAAAAGAAAGCCCAGCTTACCGCCCCCTCTGTACCCCATTAATTAGTGAAAGCTCGTCAGCCGACAGAAAATCCACCCTACAATGCTTCATGGGACCTGCGACGGACCCTCACTATGGTAATCGTCAATGTAAGGGCTCACCTTGCCCAAGGTGGGCCACAAACCATGCCCCCATACAAAAACCCCGCCATTCTCTCCTCCTATTCAGCACCTTTATTCTCGCCTCTTGCTAAACTCACATTTCTCTCTTCAGACATTCGTTCACCGACTCCATCCACTTTCTCTTCGGTCTCCCAGCCGGTCGGTTCAACACACTCTCCACTGTACATCCTCCCAACCGACTATCATTCCATCCTTTCCACATGACCCAACCATTTCAACATACTTTCATTTATTCTCATTTACGCCCTTTCTTCCACACCACACACTCTCTAATACGTTCATTCCTCATCTTTATTAATATCTTCTCACCTAGCATGCCCCTAGATTGTCCATCCTGAACACATTGAACTTTAGATCTATATTTCTTATTACAGACCATAGTCTCACTACCATACAATAAAAACAGGTACACAATACCCTCATGTAAGACTCTAGCGCCCTCAAGACTTAAGTCCTTTACATTCACCAAACGATTTAATTGCACCGCAACCTTCCTGCCATTCCAACACCTTTCCTACTCCCACTCTGCATCATCGTTACGCCTCTCATCACACATACCTAACTACTATTTAAACTCAGACACTTGCTCCAGCTGCTCCACCATCTAACTCATAACTTCACAACTGAGGTACTGCCCTCATCCACAAACATAACTTACTCTTATTTACGTTTACTTTTCAACCCCTTTTTACATACCCTGCAAATCTCTCTACCAAATCTCTCAACTCTCTTCAGATTTCGCCACACAAAACAAACCATCCGCATATTATAGGTAGGGCACCCTCCCTTCATCTCCATTCTCCATCATTCTACACCATTTCCTGCCATCCCCTCGAATTCTTTCATAACCCCTCCATATACAAATTGAATAACGCAAGGAGACATAACATACCCTGTCTCACTCCACTATTAATCCCAAACCAATCATCACTATCCACCCAATTTATTCTTACACATGCTTCACTATCGTCATAAATAACTTTTGATTCTATTCAGAACCCTACCACCAACAACATATATCACTAATACCTGCCATAGAACTTCCTATTAACTCTATCATACGCTGTTGTAAATCCATAACCTAAATATAATTTATTCTTTCTTCTCCCTCATTTTCCTCAATCATTGTTTCAATGTAAAGATTTCCACACATCCTCTACACTCCTAAACGCACCTTGTTCTTCACCAATCAGTCCATCAGTCAACTCGACGCACTCTTTAGACGAAAATACCAGCATATACCTCCCTACAACACTCATTAAACTTATTCCCTATAATTTCTACAGTTCCCCTTTTCTCCGTTAACCCTATATAAGGGTAAACTATTACGCTCTCCTCCAATCCCTTGGAACTATACCCTCCATAACGCTTATTAAGCACAACTTCAAATCCATCAATCAACCACCCCCTCTCGCCTCCGCTCTTGATCATTTACTACTATATTCATCTATACCTGCAGATTTACCATTCTTCAACTTTCTCACCCTACCATTACCTCTCCTTACTAATACCTGCTCCCAAATACCTCTTCCTTCTTGGCACCATCAAGACCTACATACAGTTTCACTAACACCTCATCATTACTGTAAATATTGTGCAGATTTTCGAAGATGTTCTTTTTCCACACTCCCTCACATCATTTCATCAGTTACTAAAGCCACCATCCCTAATTTCATTATTCAAGCAATATTCCGCCTTATCTCATTCTTTTAACCTTTCGCGCTTTCCTCCAGAAGAGCTTCCTATTCCTTGTAATGTCCTCATTCATCCTCCTTCCACACACTGTTCATTTACCTCTTGGTTTTTCCTACGTATGCATCGTTTTTAGATTATCTTTCTTCCTCCTTATATAATTCTGAGCATCCTTCTTTTGAAACTTCGTCATTTGCTTTAAGTACATTCAGCCAGCTTCTTTTTTACTTTAACGCTTTCTCCTCTTCATTCCATTCGCTGTTAAATTCTTACTTCCTAATTAGCACATCCACACACTTCCTTTGCACTACAACAATTGCTTCCTTCATTTGCCCCCAGATTTGTTCACTATCAACTTGTTCACGATTCACTGGCGTTTACTATCCACGCAAGCGCTCTTCATACTTATCCTTATTGTCTTGCTCACTTAATTTCTCACTCTTAATTGTACCCACATCTTTCCTCTCCATTCAAGCCCACTAACTTAATTTTACATAGACAACATAATGATCCGATAATCCATTTCCTAAACCCTCACTTGGCGAACTCCGACACATACTTCAACACTCCTTCTTTCACCAACACAAGAATCAGATCATACCTTTTTCACTGTCGAATACCATCTCTACTACACCAACTCTAGTATACTCTCGTCTTTCTATGGATACTCTTGTGTTAAAGAAAGGTACATTAGGAGGCCGTTACACGCACATACCTCTCTGCTTCAAACGAATCAACTCACCTTCCTACCATTCGCTCACATTTTCTTGCCACCCCACAAGACCACCTGTTATAAACGCACCATCCTCCTTTCTGAATGCACTTCAACATTCGCAGGTCCCCCAACAACTAACTCAATCTGAAGGCGTCCCTACTACCTATCAGAACAATCATTCAGATTATCCCAGACAATCGTACTTCGTACTCTCAACGTTTCCCTCAGATGACCATACGTCACCACACATACCTTGAACCTTTTCAAACTTAAATTTAACCATTGAATTCTAGTACTCACACACACACAGAGTGTACCATAGCTTTGTACCACAGGTCACTCATAAAAATTGCCACTCCTCTCTCCCTCTCTCATCTCTTCCACACCAGCACGCAGCACATTTCACACCACACCACTTAATTTCACCTTTCCTTTCATCTTTGTTTCAGTCACAGCAGAGCAAATCAATTTGCCCTTTCTAAATCATCCATCACCTCCTCCTCTTCCTCTTTCCTCACATTTATTCCTCTGACATTTTCTGTACCCATACGAATTCATACAATTTCGCAGAAAAGATAGAAGGTCGTTTACGCGATCACGACCATCTCCGATCCGGCATGAATCAGCATTCCTAGCAAGAGATAGGTGTAGTGGGCAGCCAACAACCAACTACCACCGCCCCTTAGCCGACTTCTACGACACGCGGACATACGATGTGGGATTATATATATATACAAGTATATCATAATATATATATATATCATATCTATATATATATATATATATATAAGTATATTATATATATAATATATATATATATACTATTATATTAGCTCACTCGAACGACGGAAGTACCTACCATTGGCTTATGGTGTGTAGAGCATTTCCATAACATTCCAGTGCGCAATGATTCGCATTTCTGCTTTGCGTTCATTGTACCACTCCTCTTCCAAACATCACCTTACAGACATTATCTGATATTCCAATGTAATGGGGAAAAAAGTTGGCCCACAGTGTTAATGTTTCTGCATTCATAGAGCGAATCGAAAGGGACTGGTGGTAGTTAGGTTAGCTTGGCAACTAC
>JABUQX010055761.1:0-12161 GCA_015478945.1 Trachelipus rathkii
TGAGGTGTTGCGGTCAGAAAAGACCAGTAGATGCACCCACAATGTTCCCTGTTTTAAGAGCCGTAGTAAATTACATGGAGTAAATTTATCGGTGAACTACGGACATGAGTACAGGAATGATGCTTTTAACAAGGCAGCAAGGTGGGTAAGAATTGGAGAGAGAGGTCAGAGCCAAAACAAAATAGGTGGGAAGGGGGAATAGCCGAGATGTTGTACCCTTCGTCGTAAGATAAAGGCACCTTTTGCAAAGGGATGTTAAGGAAATTGAAGATGTTATGAACTGTGTTTGCAAATGGCCATAATTAGGTTCCTGAGGTATCTCTGCAGATATCGCGGTCAGAACAGATGTTTTTGGGTTGTTAAAAAGTAAGATAAAACTTGTACACATGATTGTATTCTTCTTCGAAGAGAGCAGTGGCTCACAAACATTGGATTCAACCTTCAAGGCTCACCTGGGGGACGATCGGTAAAGGCCTCCAGTGATAGATAGGATCTCGTTTTTGGATGGGATATAACAGTGTAGTAGCCTTGTGGAGTCTATCATATACTGCACAGCCATGATCCAGTGTTCTTATCGGGAATTTTAGGCTATATAAAAGACGTAAAAGGACTTGCAATCCAGCACCCCAAGATTTTGAGGCTAGATGACGTAACAGGTCAAGGGTCGATGATAAGTTGTTTTCAGGTGTTTAATATGCGATGCAGTATGTTAATGGTCATTCTAGGATAGCCTAGAAATTTGGACCTGTGAAGTACAGAATGGCGAACCATAATAAGGTGTAGGTTCGCTTGGAAGATCGTTGGCAACTTCTTCGATTCCCTTTTTTCTTAAAAAGCACTTGCTGAGGTTTGGTGGGAGAAAAATGGAAGCCATGGGAATTACCCCATTGTGAAATATTATCAATAGCTAGTTGAAGGTTGCCGTTCGAGAAAAGGCAGCCTGCACCGGATAATATATAACGCAAGGTCATTCAATATAATAGAAAAAATTGGCCATCGCTGGACGGATAGAAGTAACGATGTCTATTAAATCCGAGGAAAGCAAATAGTAATACACTTAGAACACTACCCTGTGGAACGCCTTCATCCAGAATAAAGTGACGTGACAGAATAGAAGAACACCGAACCTGGATGAATCTATTTGACAGAAGACATTTAATGAAAATAGGGAGTTGTCCATGGAAACCGAGCGAATGGAGTTTAAGGAGAATCCCAGTTCTCCACGTTCTGGACGTAAACTTTTTCAAGGTCAAAGAAAACACCTAAAGAACCATCCCACCAGTTGAGAAGGCTTTCCGGCGGATGTCGTGGTCTAGTTTTAACAAGTGGTCCGCGGTCAAACGATTTTGGCGAAAGCCAAACTGGAAGTTTGAAAAAGCTTGACGACTCTCCAGAACAGGAGAAAACGACGAGAAACCATTTCTTCATTTTAATTTACAGGTATGCAGGTCAGCGGAAATATGGTCTTTTTGCGTTGTCGCCAACTTTGGATCTTTCCAGGTTTGGGGATAGGAATTAAAAAAAGCTGTCTCCCAAATAGATGGAAAAGAGGTATTTCGATCCAATCTTTATATAGATCCAGCCAAAAAATTGCTGATGCTAAGGATGTATATGACGAGCATGATATACGAAATCATGCTGCCACCAAATAAATAGAACACAGTCTTTGCTATCCCAGTTGCAGGTTTGATACTCTTGCGTGACTAAAAAGACGCGTTGTAGGACTATGATCTTCCCCTCTCCGTGTGAAAAGTGCTGGCGCAGTCATGGTAGTTCTCAATTTTTGAAAAGGCTTCAGGATTAGCGGAAAGAACTCGAAGTGGCGTAGAAAACTATAAGCCTAATGCATCTGCGAGACAGCAGGGAAGCGGAATCGTTGTCAGTTATATTAGGCCCATAACGGAGAACTGTGGGTGAGGAGTTATTGGAGAGACGAGATATTTTCTATGTAAATTTCCACACTAAAGGGAGGGAAATTGTGGAGTTGACAGTTGAAATGTAAGTTCGAAAAAAATTGTTTGCGTGTTTGTCGATTAATTCCCGAGATCTTGCGCAGCTGCTTTAAAAATGATCATATTTGGTGCGACGCGTGTCGTTTTTTGTTATTGCCGGAGAGTTTCTTCTTCTCTGGTTGGCTTGTGCGACACTGCCTGGGACCACCAAAGGGTTTGCCGACGCCTGCCTGAGGAAGATTGTGGAATGCAAGCTTCGCTGCCGAGATGACGACTTGCTGGAAGAAGCGAAAGGCATCATCAACAGTTGGAAACTGGTTATTGAAGGGAGAAAGTGGGATATCTGGGCCTGATAAAAAGGAGCCCACTCCGCTCGATCATAACGCCAGTTAGAGTTAGGTTTTTGCATTGGGCTTGGTACAAGCTCATTTAAAGCTATTGGGTAATGATCACTGCCGAATAAATAATCAAAGCGGGACCAGATAAAGCGATCCATAAGGAAATGGGAGCAAAAGGAAATATCAATACATGAAGAAGTGTGTGTATCTAAACGTTCATATGTAGGGAGTCCTGTGTTAAAAGGGAAAAGGGGGTTAGGAGATCTATCAGGATCTTGGACTTAGACGAAGTGACAGAGTCACCCCATAAGGGGTGGTGGATGTTGAGGTCTCCTAGTATAACAACCGGAGTAGGGAGCTGTTTAAAAAGATCAGCTAAGTCGACCTTAGTAAATTCACTATTCGGAGCCAAGTATATCGAGCAGATAGTAAGGTAGGTTGACAAGTGAATTCGTGCTGCTACTACACGAAGTTTAGTTTGGAGAGGGACTGGAGAATAGGGGACTGATTTGTGAATGAGTATTCCTGCATCTCCCTATCATTGTCACATCTTTCTATAGAGGTTAGTGGCGATTTATATTCCGACGGTTGAAAGAAGTCACAATGACATAGTCGAAGTTCATGCAAACATAAACACTTTGATGTGCGATTATTAGTTGAACAAGTTCTGTGTTGCTGTAAATGTTATGATGATGGTCTTTCTGAGACAATTGTCTCTATGTGACTAGGGGTAGTTTTGGAGGTAGATTCAGATGAAGAGGAAAGGCTGAAACGTGGATCTCGACGAGGAGGAACAACAAATCCAGGTGGTAAAGAATATTTCACCCCCTTGCCCCCCCCCTTTTTCCCCCCCCCCAGAATAGTCATACATCAGAGATTTGTGTTGTACGACTGCTTTTGGAAAGGAGTTTTCAGATGTATTTGGTGAAGGGGCTTCACCATGAATGCGAGATAAGTTGAGTTCAACCAAGTCCATATTGTTGTGTGGGTTTGGTTAGTCACTGGAAGAGCAATAAAAAAGCTCATGTATATTAATGGGAGCGGAATTAGTATCTGCCAAACAAGCAGATTCAGAAATGTGTAAGGGGTATGGAGTTGCTTCCATGGAAGATGGGGAAAGGAAAGGTTGTCACCGGAAAGTGTTCATCTTTTTAAAAAGGAGTTGGGTCGAGATAATGGGTTCCGATTATAGATTCGTGGTGACAATGTCCGATATGGAGACTTGCCAGTAATTCGTGTGAAGTGATTTGAGGAGATTGAACGATTTAAGTTAAGAAAGGGGACCTCTGGGTCTCCCTTCATGCCTCCAACAGATCCAGAGCGCTTGCGGCATTTGCGTTGACAGTCTTCCATTCGCCTCCCCCCTTCTCGGATAAGCGACAGAAAGTATTGAAAGAGAGGGGGTCATTCACATCGAGCTCCATTTGGGAGCTCTTGTCCATTTCATCTGCTAATGTATAGAATCCCTTGGGGAGCGCTGTGATAGGAAATTCGGAAGAAAAATTATAGGAAGATTCAGAAGAGCTAGAATTATCTTGCGGACTATTAGAAGGTTGATTAGTGGGTTGTTCGATAGCTGTGGACTGCTTGGGTACAATACTATTAAAGTCGCTTCCTTTTCTCTTTAATAGACCTATGGCGAGGTCTCTTCTGAGTATACATTTTTTACGTCTGGAGTTTACTGTGTTTTTGTTTAGAAATTCGGACTGGTTGATTTTAACGAATAATCTTTAGCTTGGCGCATTATTTTTTCCCTTTGTTTTAGGGACATCTTTTTCAAGAATTTGAGTAATAGTGGAGGAAAGAATTAAGGACAAAGAGACAGTTCTCTTGCATAAGTTTGGAAAAACCCATGGGAGGCATGGGACAGATGTTCTGAAAAAGAAAGTGTTCCAAATTTTATGTTGGGACATGAACAAGCTGTTCATGCTGGTTTGCTTGAGGTAGTAGTACTTCGGGTAGGTTGTTAATGGCTTTTTGGACAAGAGATTGGTCAAGGGCTGCTTTTTGTTCAATTTCAGGAGCAAGTGGCGTGGGCCAATACAGGCGGATTGGATACAGTAGCTGCCTGAGTTTCGCTGGGATTTGGGGGAGGAGTTCTTGCTGCAAATTGAGCGCTTGTGTAGGTGAATTAGCACGCGAAGCCGTGGGTGGCAGGCTGTGGATGATGGCGTAAGTTCGCTTTTGCGTCTTGTAGGATATTTTCATTTCAAGCTGGCGTACGGCCGTCTTCTCCTACTTTCATTTTTGGTTATGTACATAACACCAAAACCTCCTGTTCAAACAGTAGACAGCATTTGAGGAAGAAGCACTGTGGGGTCTTCCACATTTTCTACAGTTAGGGGTATTTTCACAGGGAGTGTGAAATAATTCTCCGAAGACTGGGCATATTTCATCTAGTCCCTTACAGTATTTTCGGGGATGACCAAACCGGACATTTAAAGCAACGTCTGAGTCGAGGGATAAAACGTGCGAAACACTGTGACTTTTGTAAACACGATAATTTTTACCGTTTTGAAAGTGGATAAGGTATTAAAGGTCAGGCAGTAAACCGAGGATTTGTTTGCCAGGAGTGTCCCGACGAGAGGGGAAATCCATAAAAGTTTGTAACAGAAAATCTTTTCTGTTGGAGATTTTCCATAATGACAGCTATATCTTCGTCTTTCTGTTAATAACAATAAATAGTGCCTTTAGATGTGTTTCTTATTTCATCAGGAGTAGAAATAAGAGGAATATTTGCGAGAGATGTTAAGGATGACAGAATGGAACTTTGATTTCGGTTAGTAGCTTGTACGAGAATGGACCCATTTTTCATTAATGTGACTGGAAGGTCTTCAACTCCTAAAATTTTTTCAAGTGCATTACCGAGAAAATGGCTCTGTGCTCAGTAAGAGCTTTGGAGGTAGTGGATCGCAGTATGTAATACATCGGAATGATGTATCCGCTGGCATTCCTGGAGGGTGCAGCATATGGAGTAAACGAATGAGAACGACTATGACGGGGGTCACCTTTGCGGGATTGCCCCGATCGTTTGGGCACCTGGGATGCAGAGGGCGTGCCAGGCGACTGATCGCCGGAGACAGGCAGAGGCCTTCCAGGTGAAGTGGAGGGAGACACGGCATCAATGTTCAAAGTACAATTCAGAGGAGTAAGTCCATTTATCTGTCCGGGTTCGGGAATCTTTAAATCCATCAGGCTCCGAGGCTTCGTAAGGTTATCCATGTGTATATTATATAAAAGGGGTCTCCCCTCATGGGTGTCGAACCCTATGAGGCTTGTGCCCGAAGCTTCGTAAGGTTATCCTTGTGTATATTATATTAAAGGGGTCCCCCCTCATGGGTGTCGAACCCTATAGACCAAAACCTGGTTCTGGGTCGTGTGTACCGAATCACGAACAGGTGATGCGGCTCACACCCCTTCAGCACAGATGACGCCAGATGCCCTTTCCGTAAGGAAGGGTCATTGGCGTTCATCTACCTCTCTGGGAAAAAAAAAGTCGCTTCTTCGCTCTAGGACGCTGAAGGGCGGTATATCCCGCCCAACAGCGTCCCAGAGAGCCCTCCAACCACTATCAAGGTGAACGACTGACTGGGATATATATATATATATATATATATATATATATTATATAGATTAAAATATATATATATATATATATATATATATATATATATATATATATATATATATATATATATATATATATATATATATATATATATATATCCCAGACTTAAAGGCACCCACTTGAACACATATTCTTTTAAATAACACATAAAATGACGAATCAAATCTCGTCCAGTGCCTTCCCGTCATCTCTTGGGAGTTGGCAGCCTTCAGTGATAAGGGTAATGCCGCCGGCAAGCTCTAGTGTACGTTTTTTTAATCAATAATTTCTGCAACATGCTTGGTCTTTATGATAATTTTCACTTTGTTGAGCACAACCTCTCTTCCTCTGGAACACAATTCTTGTTATTGACCGAAATTCAGGTAGATGGGCGTTTCGAAAGCAAACCATATTCCGTTCCCTCTTACTGATTCTATTGTCAACTTTCAACCAAAGGTGGATGTTGTGTGGTCAATGACGTGGTTTGCTTTCGAATTTCTAATTTGGAGTCCTCCATATTTTGCAGTTCATGGCTTAGGCTTCCTTTTCAATCTACAACTAAGTTCATTTGTTCTTTTTGGTAACCTTTACTAACTATTCTACATTCTTCGACATTCGATATACATTCTTCTCCAAATTGTAGTATTTAAATCATATATGGATACTGAAGTGAATATGTATTGTAAATAAAATCTTCATATTCGATATCATTTGTCAATAAGGAGGTAACTTCTTTCATATTCGCGAACTATCAAACTAGATAATAGAAGATAATCTCAATATCATATATCAATTGAAATACGAGTATGAACTAATCTTCATATTGATTTCAAATTCATGATAGCAAAGAAAGCTTATTATCTTCCATATCGATATTTCAAATTGAAATAAGAAGAGAACACTTCGATAGTATCATAATTGAAATAAGCGATAATCTTCATATCCTTATCAACTGAATTATATAGAGAATTTAATGCTTCATAATCGACTATCAACATATTAAGATTAATAGATGCTATCAACTCTATAATGATTCGACAAACTCAATATGAAATATAGATCGATGTTATACATCTTCATATCGATGATTAATCTGAAATAGAGAGATAATATTCATGATCTGATTATACATCATTAAGATTGAAAATACATATATATTTATTCTATTCATAATATGATAATCATTCGAACATACAGTTTAGAAAATCTTCATATCGGATATCAGTGATGAAATTGATGAAGATAACTTCATCATCGAGATCAAACTTGAAACATAAATCTGTCTATATCGATATCGAAAATGAAATAGAGGAGGTAATACTTTCATACGATATTCAATCAAATGAAAATTAGAGTAATCTTCATATATACTCAATTAGAAAATGATGATATTCATACTTCAATATGATATCAATTGAAATATATAGTAATATAATTCTCTCAATCGATATATTATTAAAATAAGAGTATATCTTTCATATCAGAGTATCCAATTGAACATAAGACATACGTATCCTTCTATGATCGTTATCATTGAACTTAAGAGATAACCTTGCATATCGAATAATCAAATTGTTATAAATATAAGAGATTAATCTCATACGAATCAATTTGATAATAAGAAGATGAATCTCTCTCAATATCGGATATACAAATCTGTGAAATAGAACAGATTTAGAAAATCTTCATATTCGATATAGACAATATTATTTCTATATAACCACTATAACTCTATGGACAACCTGCATGCTTGTTTCTATTTATTCCGTATAGCTTGTATTTTTTTATGTGAAGTAAGATCACTATTATTAATAGTTCGCAGTATAAAGCGGGATGGGGTTGTTTCTGTTTGCCGGTCATGCGCCTCGTCCTACGGGAGTTATTATATTATATATATATTTATATTCTATATATATATACGTAATATATACTATATATATACTATTATTATATTATATTATATATATATATATATATTATATACTAGTAATATAGTATATATATATAAGCTAATATACTATCGATGACATTGTAAATTCTGAAATAAATCCTAAACCATCGGAGTGGCAATGGAAATTACTAGAAATTTGGAATAAGAGTTGATTTATCTTGTTACCGTGAATATCACAGAAGTTACACTATACTTGGGGAAATATAATTAGCCTTTAAATGGTCAAATATCATTTCCAGTTCTTTTCTATGTGTTTGCTTATTCAATTTAAGGTTATATTTATTGACTATTATCCTTACATTCTAACTAATATTTATGGCCTTAATAGGAATTAATATTGAATTTCTTGTAGTGAAAAAAGCGTAATGCATTATTTGTATGACTTAGTTTATTATTAAGCGTGTTTCTTATATAATCCTCTTAGACCCTTCCAAAATTATTTGCGCATAATGATTCCAATCACTGTTGTTAACATTAGCGCTTGAATTTATGTTCTGAGCTGACGTGGAATATAAGAATCAAAACGTCCTCCATCACATGCTCGTGAGTGTACTCATTAGAATTGTATTCCACCTCTGTTGGGAACTTCTTTCTTGTAGCTTAGATGCCTGTCTTTGATAGCAGCAGGAGTAAGTTGAGAATGTGAAATTATTAACGGATACAATAATTAAGCCATGGTTAGTGTGAGTAAATATTTTTTTTGCTCGAGTTCAGAGTTTGAATAAGTTTTTTTTTTCACGTATATTTTTGCAAAAAAGAGAGAAAGGTGTAGTTATGTGAGTTTAATAAAGATGGAAATTTTGATTTAGCAAGATCAATCGCCAAATAAATATAGACATGGATGGCGGATGTTAGCGGATGAGGATCTCTCAAAAAGTTTTGCAAGATATCCACGACATCACTTGTTTATGTTATACAAAAAAATGAAAACTAAATGATACAATACAAAAGAAATCAATAAAAAAAATTGTAAAAGAGAAAAAATAAATAAACATGTATTTAAAACAATCCTTGTATGAATGTAGATTAGATGAGTATGTAAATACCTTATGCCACACACTACGGATTATTCATTCAATAGGATTGGTTTGGCCTTATATATTATATATGTGTATAATAGTATCATATATAGTTATATAATTAGGTAATTATATATTATTATATGAATGATTATAGTATATATTACCTAATCACCTACTTACCCTAGGTCACCAGGAGTATTGCTATTTCTGATATTATCCGTTGTCGTATTACTAGCTATCGAATTGTATAGTACTATTTTAAATATATATATATATTATATAAAATAAATATATACATATATATAACTTTATATAGGTATATTATCCTATAAGACACAAGTTTTATTTTTATCGTGTGTTTGTTGAAGACCATCCATTACTATTCGTTTAATATTATACTTTCTTTTCTTTTTTTTTCATCTTTTTTAACATAATGAAAAAATATATATATAATTTTTTCAGTATTTTTAACACCTTCTTCGGTATTTTCTGCAATATTCAATCTTCCTGATTTAAAAACGTATAAATATTATCTATATTTATCTATATTAGTCGTGATGATATATCGATGAGTTCTAACCTCAATTTCAAAACGCAAAATGATTTTCTTAGCATTTAATTCCCCTTTACTCACCCCTATCTTTTTCCGGTCTGTTTGTTTGTTATTTATGTCTGTTTCCTTTTCTTTTTTTTCTTTTTTTAAAAAAAAAACTATTTTCTATTCCTCGATGTATTTAAAAAAAAATATATATATTTTATATATAAATTGTTAGTGCTATATATTTGTGCTGAAAATATTCTTGTTTTGGTAAGGACTAAATAACTGAAAAACTGTTTGAACTTTTTCAATTATTTGTAAGAAAGCTGGCTTTAAAATATCTCTCTTCTCTTTCTCTTTCGTCTTCTTCTATTCTCTTTCTCTTCTCTCTCATTTCTTTCGGAAAAATACAAATCAATCCTCTCTACTCATCTCTCCTCTCCTCTCAATCTCTCTCGCCTTCCTCTTCCTCCTCTCTCCTTCTCTCTTCACACTCTCTCTCTCCCCCACATTAAAGGATCCTCATCGTCTCTCCCTTCTTCTCTCTCATTTTAATTTTCAATAACAACCTCTTTTATAATAATGTAATTAATCACTATAATAATATAACTTGATACTTAGTCACTCACTATACCCTTCAGATTTATATAATGACTATATGTATCATTATTAACTATAATTAATTATATACACTAATTAATATATATTATACTTGTAATATATACTTACTACTACTAATACTTCCATATATATAATAATATTTACTTTATACTTATCACACCCATTATAGACCTCATGATATACTAGCACTTATCATTACTAACTGAATAAACTTAAATATAACACCCCACCTTGTATGTTTTATATGTATTAGACTATTATACTGATATTTATTTTATTAGCTCGAATAATGTACCGCAATATATTATGTACATATATGGTAGTGCACACACTAGACGTATAGTATATATAACGATAGATACTTTTCGGAACATCAGAACCTTTTTAAATTTACAATATAGTCTTATGGACTCATAACTCGCTATCCGCTATAATTATGATTATAGATAGATATACATAGTGCTAAGTGGGGTTACTATATGACAATGTGATTGGGCTGATATCTAATACACTTTAAATGTTAACAATTTGAACACAGAAAATAGATTAACGTGCACAACTCAAAACTATATTATACCATTAATATTATTTCCTTACTATCCAATATGTGTGTGTGTGGTGGTGGTGTTGTGTGTGTACATAAGATTAAGTGATGTAGTTGTGGTGGTGGTTGTCTCGTTGTTTGCTGGTCGCCTCGTGTTCCGTGTGTGTGGTGTTGACTGGTCGGGGTGACATGATCGTGGGTTTTGTTTATTGTGTGCCTGTGTGTGTGGTGTGATGGCTGTGTGTCGTGTCGCTTGTGTTGGTGAGGTAGTTTGTTTGCGGTGTGATGGTTAGTGTAGATTGTCACCTGCTTTGTAGTCAGTGTCGGTAGGTGTGCTGTGATCGCTCCGTGGCTGAATAGTGCCTGTTGTGATGTCCGTCCGCATGTAGCTGAGTGTGTAACGTGACGAATGTCGTCGTTGTGTGTGTGTGTGTGTCGCGATGTGTGGTGTGTGTCGCTGGTGTGTAGTGTGTGTCAGTGTCCGTGGTGTGTGTGTGTGTGATGTCGGCTCGTGTAGATGCGGTCGTCGTGTGTGGTGTGTCGCCGTGTGTCGCTGTGTCGTAGTAAGTGTCCGTGTGTGTGTCGTGTGCCGTGTGATCAGTGTGCTGTGATGTCGTCAGTGCTGTTGTAGTGCTGTGTGTCGTAGTGTCGCTGTCGGTGTTCCCGTGCTAGTTGTGTGCGTGTCGTCCGTCCGCCCTGTACGCTGTCGCCTCGTCGTCTTAGTACGTATGCTATCCCGTGTGTCAGCCGTGCACTGTGTGTGCGTGCTGCTCTGCCTCCGGATGCTGCGTCGTCGCTCGAGGCTCGTGGTATACAGCCATCCTGTCATCAGCATAACCATCTACCGCAAAAAAGGGATAACTGGAACCTATTAAAACCACCCCACCCCCCCCCCCCCGCTTTTTTACCTCGTACAAAGCGTTAATTTCATTTTATTTACAGAGGTATTTATTTTAATCATTCTTTAATTGTTGAACATTTTTTAATGTAAAATTTGTAATCATTCTAAATCAAGAATGCTTTGATCAATTTTGTTTTTTAATAGACCTTTTAGCACTTTGATATTAATTCGAATTGCAGTCTATCTATCTATCTATCTAGTGCATTATTAACAGTCGTGTATACATGTCAGCTAGTGCTATGTCGTATCTAACTCTATGTCGTATCTATCTATCCTATCTATCTACTCTATCTATCTATACTATTCTTAACATCCTTATCTATCTACAATACGTTGTTGTACTTACATAATATTATCATTATTAAGTTATTATTAATCTATTCATGTGGGCTTCTTTATTGATTGAATTATTTGATTTATTTGATTATGATTTTCATTATTATGTAGTATTCAATATATTAACAATAAGTTGCACACTTTATTATTTATGTTCTTATTATTGATTATTATTATTATTGATATTATATTTAGTTGTTATTAATTATTGCTTATTGTTAATTATTAGTATTATTTCAATTTTATTTGTAGCACTTTGGTAAAGTTCTGGAAGGAAATATGAAAAGTTAAAAAAGAAAAATGTTCTAATCTAATCTATGCTATTTGAAGATTAATCAGTGGTGGTAGATA
>JABUQX010055762.1:0-10000 GCA_015478945.1 Trachelipus rathkii
GAAATTTAATGTGCGAGAGAATAATTTTTTAATAATCTAAAATCAATTAATACCCATACGCCTGAAGACATCGCTGAAGCAGTCACATCTCTTACCTCGTTAACTTTGCAGGGCCAGCCATTATAATAAGTTGACAGTTTGTTTCATCTCATGGTTTCTGTTCCAAGACTTGCCGATTTCACCATCTATTAAACATTTACTCTTTGTGGTTCTTCCTTTTTTTTTACCTCTTGAAACTGGATCGCTAGTTTCTGCTTCTCACAATAGAGGCTGCACTAGTGAGGTGATATAATATTAAGTAGTATGGTGGAGTAGGGTATGTTATCTATTGAGGTATGGCCACTTATGTATTATCTATTATGTGAAGTATCAGCTATGTATGTAGTTATTCCTTTGTAATATTGAATATAAGCTGTATCTTATGTGATGAAGAAGAGGGTGGATTATCTACTGTATCTCTCTATTAATTTATCTTATTACACATTGATATATCTATCTATTTTTCAATCTATCTATTAATAATTCGAACAATTTTTATAATCCTTGGATTAATTTCATTTTTTGAAACAATTTATTCAAGAATTTAAGAAATTTATATTAAATTCAAATATGCAGCGATTTGAGAATAAATACATTATAATTTGAATCTTTAAACTATTTAATTAGTTAAGAGAACCAAAATTTATTATAAAGTGACCATTGTCAAACAATAGCTTGACTCAAAATCTATAAGTTACCATTCACATTCATCATGAGAAATTTAATTTAAACAAAATAAACATTGAAATGTGTGAATATATAATAATTTTATTTTATTTAGAATATTTTGAAAATAATTAACATTATATCTTTTAAAATTTATGGAATTTTTAATTGTACAAAGTTTAATGTTAAATGATTTTATATTAGTCTCAATCTTAGCATATGTTAAAAAACTCCACAAGTCTCTCAATTGTATTAAGCTTAGTAATCTAGAGGTTAAAAAACATAATAATGGACGAATCTCCAATATATAATTACAATTTATATAATAATAAATTGTATTGGTTTCATTCTTTAACTAAAGCGACAATCACAATAATATCACAGCTTAACCTATTCCTGAAGGAATCAATTATTAAAGAGGAAAATCAAATTATAGACCTCTTCGACAGGGAGCAATTTACACTCATATCTTATATAATATTTATTATACTATACTAGTATAAATATAATTTATAATTATAACATATTAGGGAATACATCTATAGCACATATCTATTATATATATTATAATAACATATACTATAAGTCATTATAAATTCCAAATATTAATACAATATAGGGAGTTAGATACTTATAAATAATCAAATAAAAATAATGTATAAAATGCTAATAATATATATTCATATGATATATTAATTATTGATTACAATTATTATTATGGATAGTAAAATATTATATATATAATTTAATATAATCATTAATATGTAATGTATTATATCATTTATATAAATATATGAAAGTGGTCTATAAGTAGGAGCAATATGTATATTACATCAAATATATATATATATATATAAATTAATTTTATAATTTAATAATTAATTATAAATATATTATAATATATATTATTATCTAGTTTAATCGGACCGCATGTCAAAATTTGACTGTTTGCGTATGCGGATGCGGATCTTTAAAAAGGAATGATGCGGATGCGGATGCGGATCTAAAAGTAGATGAGGAGGAAGCGGATGCGGATGTTTACTCTTTGACGGCTTTGAAATTAAAAATTATAATACTATATATAATCATATATATATATATATATATATATTATAATATATATATCATATATATATATATATATACTATATATATTAATGATATATCTGCTTATATATTACATAAATACAAAAAACTATTTAATATTACATATATTTTACCAGTTGTTACCACTACTACACGGCAGCAGCCTATTCAATGGAGGGGGTGGTTGCACACGCTCAGATCATTCATTCATTCTAGCAGACAAAATTATGCGGACTGATGCACAGACGTCAAGGCTTAAAGTTTAGAGAGATTAATTCCGCAGGAAATCACAGAAGATGGAAAGAGATTTCCTCATTAATCAGACAGGTGGCAGGATAAAGAAGGTCAAGCACCGCAGAAGAACAAATGCTGGTAGTTACAATCAACAACAAAACTCTATGAGCAAGCCGAACCATATGCATCACCTTTAGTGCTATCGAGGTCGTCGTAAAGTTGGTGTACGCTCGGGAGTGATAAGCTCCTCCCATCTATGCACCTGCTAACTTACGCGGTACTATAGAAATAAGATATAAGCAACGCAACATCCGCGCCCGTAAAGATAGATGGGTCAATGATGACTGGAAAAGTACATGAACAGTTAAATTAAGCCTTTTGGCCTTTTGCCTCGATCCACTAACTCCAAAAGCCCGGGTGAATACCCAGAGCCCTCCCCCAACCTGATATGACACAGTTCAACTCAATCACGGGCGGATGAAAAGGCCCTTGTATATGCTGAAGGAGCAACTACAAGAGAAAATAAAGTTCTCAGCATAACCTTTGACGGAACCCCTAGTTTCTTTGAGGCTGCCCTAGCAACCGTTGTTCAGATGTGAGGTTTCCCAAGAAATTTTTTCCTTGTTATGTATTAAAGGCCAAGGTTGAATTTATATTTTTTTTTTTTCCCAATATATAGAGAGTAGAGAACCGTCGAAAGAGATAGAAAGTTAGAAGGTGTCATAGAGAGGATAATTAATATAGAAGTTGGGTTTTAAGATTCGAATGTTCACTTAAAGGAGTTCAAGTACGACCCTTACTTACCGGAATAAATTCTATCACAGATCAGATCAGAGATAGAAATGCGAAGAAATAAACTGAGCAGGCAATTCTAGAAGTATAAAAGTGATGGACAAGAATTGAAATGAGTTGAAGAAAATGATAGGGTCGAGTCCATCGCATATATCTCTAGATGAATAGAAATTAGATGTGGCGGTGAGAGATCATTTAATGAAAAGTAGGAATAAACGAGATAAATCAGACATGAACCCTGAGGAACACCATCTTTTTACCAGAAAAAGAAGAAATCGCCCATCAACAACAGCCGATATGAGGGATTTGAAAGAAATCAGAGAGAAAACAATAGCAAAGAAAAGGAGGAAACCCAAATGGAGGGAGGATGCATGGGAGAGCTCTATGATGACAGCGTGTCATACTCCGAGTCAATAATGCCTGGATATGTCCAGCGCCACACACTAACGTCTCTCTTCGATAAGTTCCTTGGTGGCGTAAAAAACACATAAATCAGTTACGATAGAAAAGTATACTCGCCATAAGATCTATACTCGAATCTCTGCACGAAAGCCCGTATCTGGCGATCAGTAAAGAAGTTGACTCAGATGATCTATGAAGAAATGCCACGAGTTACAGAGAAGGAGGATATTATCAAAGATCTATTACGATAGAATAACCAGTAAGCAGCTATAAGAGATTAGTATTAGAAAAGAAGATCAGAGCGGCTTCCTTCTTTCGGCAGCAGGTGGAGGCATGTTTGCGTGTGCCTTCTCAACACCGGAGGGAAAGTATAGTATATTAAGAGACAGAGGTAATAATAGTCTTCAACTAGGGTACGGTGGAAAGGTAATGCCAATTACCGGGCCAAACTCACCTTCCCTAAACTGTTTCATAATGATCTTTAGGAGCACCATGCACCCTCGATCAATGTAATCACAGGCAAAGACTCATAGGATAACCTGAAGCAAGAAGGAGGAGGAGGATTATGGAATTAGGAGAGGAAGTGCTAAGTAATCGTACTATGGGTTATTGAGTTGCAGGAAAATAGGAGGCCGAAGATTTTCATACTTTTTCAGTTGGAGAATTAAAAACAGAACCATATTAGAGCGAAAGAGAGGAGGAAAGACAGATTACAGGAAGTTGTTAGAGTGTTTTTGGCATGAGGCCTAGAAAGATTTGTTTTTTCTCTATTTTTCAGCAAGAACTCAAGGAGGTTTAGACTGCACTTTCGTATTTGATGAAAGCTCGCTTTAGCTCTGACGATAGAACGCTTTCTTTCTTTCGATTTCTAGCTGAATGAAAATTTAGCGAGTAGTTTGATCGAAGAACTGACAGAATTTTTCTTCACCCCCGAATATCAGCACTAGATAATCTAGCCTGTAATGACCTGAGAGCAAGCACTATCGAACCATGGATTATGAGGACAGAAAGATTTAGTCGAAAAAAGGAATGATCACCTGATCATGGGGAGCGTATCAATCGAGTTAGCATACCGTACATGCTCCACCCTTTATCGGCAAATAAGCAGAAGCGTCATCCTTAGAGCAAAGCAGTCACTTCATTATAGGCTAGCGTATATCGACGCAAGGGCCCCTCCAAGTCGGCCCGGATTCCAAAAGTGCCAGATAAAAACGCATATATATCATATATATATTATTTAATATTATAATAATATCTAATATATATATATTATAATATATATATTAATATTATATATAAATATATTATATAATTAATATATATATATTAATTATATATTATAATATATTAATATATAAATTAATATTATAATATTTAATATATTATAATATTATGCATTAATATCATAACTGTTGTCATATATATAATTAAACGCAGACAAAATAAAAAAATTCCTGTTGCCTATTGATCTGATTCTTCGCTTCGCCAATTTATCATTGTTACGCCGAATGCAAACTCAACATTGGTTTAATCTGTCCTATCATGTTCAGTTTTTTAGCCTACGCTCTATACACCTAATGAAATATAAAAAAATATAAAAAAATTATTTTCCTTCAGGTAAATTTAAAAACATCTAAGAAAAATGTAAAATTTCACACAAAAATAAAATGTGTAACTCGTTCACCAATTAATGTATGCTCTGGAAATGTCATACTTGGTACGGTACTAAATTAATACAAAAGAGATAATCGCGAGACTTTTTCTTTCGCGAGGAGAGTAAAAATGAGAGTAAAAGAAATATCATTTCATAATTGAATTTTTTTGTTGTAGATTCAATCATTGTGAATAGCAGCTATAAAAAATGTGATGTGCTACTAGGCAAATAGACCAACATGAGTTTGAGAGTCTAGTGAGAAACATATTCAAACATGAAACGGAACTTTCATAAAAGAAATATGATCAAAACAAAAATTGTGCTGGACTGTGTAATTACCGGAGTCAGGACGCAACCATGATAAATGTGCAACTCAGTTATATACATATATATATATAAAGAAAGCATTATTAGTAGGTGAGAGTGAGGAGATATAAATTATATCATACCTATCCTTTACGTAATTTGTACTTTATGAAAATATAATATGATTTATTTTATTTATTTAAGTAAAAAAAAAGGAATTAAATATTTAAAATAACCATAAATAATATATTTAAATAAAATTATCTATATATATGAAGAATAAATTATATTCCATAAAAATATAGATAATATTTAAATATGAAAATGAATATTATTTACTAAGTTTACTATTGTAGGAAATAAATCAAATCAAAATGTTTGATACTATTTATTATACATTATCGCATATAAATAGTATGCTAATAGTTTAGTTATTAATTTTATTTTTATTTTTTTTTCTCAATATTTATGTTATTTTTTTTTGTTTTTTCAAGCAAGAGGATTTAAAAGACTCGCATGAAACATTAAAAGGCATTTACAATGGAAGTACCTAAAAAGAATATTAATCTAGAAAATGCGAGTGATGTATAACAAAAAGCATTTTATTAAAAAATTCTTTAAAGGAACGCTTTGTGCAGTCCTACAAATACGAAAATGCTTTACAATTAATATCCACACACAGATGTGGGACGAAGAACTGAAAACACAATATTGCAAAATAGTTTCGTGAAGATATCCAACACTTGTTTTTTGATGTTTTCAAAAGAATTCCGAAATCATAAAGTGTGTTTTGCCAACAAGTTTACTCTGCATGAGCTACTGGATAATCATCAAAAACTGTTATCCAAATTAAATTCAGATATAAATGAGCAAGACATGTGATTATATAAATATATTTATTAACACCATAAATATACACATTAATATAAATACATATAAAATATATATATAATATATATATATAATATAACTAAATCATAGTGTTTATACCTTAATATATATATATAGTTATGTTATATATAAATATTATATATTATAGGGCTAAGTATAATATAAACAATTATTTATAATTTTATACTATATATTAAATGTTATATATTATTATATTTTATTATATATTTCTATACAATATATATATATGATCACATAATATTATATATATATATTATCTTTATATTATTATTTCATACTATGGAATTTATAAATCTATATATAGTTGTGTTTATGAACATTTTTCTTAATTTAGTCTATTATATATATTACATAATATATATATATATATATTATATGTAGAGTAGATGATAAATCTATTACTCACTCACGTAGTATCTAATACTAGTATTTAGCAAATAGAATAATATATGATATATATTATCTATTATATATTGAGATACGTATATTTAGTATATTTGAAAATAAATATATATATTTTATCCAATATTAATAATACTAATAAAATTTAATACATATAAAATAATAATATTATTTATATTATATATATCATATATATTATTTACTATTCGCTATATATTACTAGTAATCTTACTCGCACATTCAGAAAGGGGGCCATATCTGGTTCGAGTCATTCCATAAGCACCAAGTGTAACCCTATCGTCAAATGAAGCTTGGCGCTTCTTTTAAGTGCTTTTTTTGGTGTAACTATCAGTGGCTCATTTTGTAAACAAATCTCGTGAAGTAAGATCAGACGCGTAGAGAATATTTAACCTGTGGTATAAAACCCATTGTAATGGACTTAGAAGGCTAAGAAGTGTTGTTATGAGCTAAGGCTTGAAAATATGACAGCAGGCTCCCAGCAGTAAGGTTTGAGATGCCAAGAAATTGATAATATATAATATTATATTAATATAATATAAATAATAACTATAATCACATTCCTGCTAATCTGACGGGTAGTAATACCCGATCCAACCACTACTTATTACTCACAGTATCTAATATATATTATTATATATGTATGTATGTAAATAATATATTATGAGGTATTATATATATACATATTATATCTATTTAGTATATATAAAAATAATTAATAACGTATATATAATATATATCTAAAATATCAACTATATATATATACTATATTATAATATATTAAACTATATTTTTTATTCCATTAATAAATATTTATATAATTAATAATATATAGATATATATATTAATACGAGAGAAGAGATAAGAGAGAAGAGAGAGAGAGGAGAGCAGAGAGAGAAAGACTAAAGTGCATGGGGTATTAGCAGAAAGAGGTAATGAAATAGTTTTGGATAGGAGCAGGAATTTGCGGCCCTACAAGGAATATGAAATTTGTTGTAGAAAAGGTAAGATGCGAAAGTAAGAAAGAAGAGTACGTGGGATAAATTCTTCTATACATATGAAATAGAGAGAGTACTTATTTGTGATGATTAGATAGATGTGAGCGAGAGTTGATGAAGGGAGATCTTATCGAGAATTCCTGCATAATAACATTGACAATAATATAAAAGAAGTTATAAAAGGAATGTGATGTGGTTATTTGCTGGTGTAAGAGAAGTTAAGTATTTTGTGGAATGATATGAAAATTAGTAAAGAGGGAGTAATATATGCATATTTAAAGAGTAAAAAGTTTGAAAAACTGGTTTATTATCACATTAATGAGGAAATGTAATTTAATATGGTAAATGATCAAGAATTGGAGGTGAGATTGTGATTGCTGACACTATTAAAGAATTTTTTGCTAAACAAAGCCATTTTGTGGGAGGATGGAGTTCTCTGAGGTTTGGAGGTGGCCAGGTATGATGGTATCCTTTTATTAGGTAAAGAGAAATTGATGGTCATAAACTTAGAAAACATCTACAGGCAATTAGTTTATATGAGCTGCGTTTGTAAGTTAAATAAAAATACATGCCTTTGAGTATATTTATAATTGAAGAGACTACGCGTGCGGGAGTGAAGCTGCAGGATGTTGATGATGAATGAACAATATGCTCTATATTTAAGTAGTCCTCGGTACAAACGGGAAATTGGTCAAATCAAAATTTTACACTGAACAAACGAGTGAGATACAACTGAACAAGATACGAGGAATAAAGTAGTATTTGGGTGTTTAAATGTGGACTCTTACAACGTGGAGCCGGTATCACGGGACTCAATAAGGAAGCTCTGGTGGCAGGTGTTAAATGATATATGATGTTGGTGGAAACTTTCTTGAATGGAAATTTAATCTAAATGCTTTGTTGATAGTCTGAAGCGCGGTGTAAGAAATAAATGGAGAATACGTAAAGAGGCAGGGTGGCTTTGTGTGTTCACATTTGTGCCCAAGGCTATTTAATTTAACAAGGATCGCGCTACCTTAATTAATGGGACAGAATTAAAGTAAGGAGTAGAGGCGGAGCGGTAGGTGTGTTGAAAACTGATTGAGGAGAGGTGCGATGTAGCCACGCCGAGTTTCGAAGAGGTAATCACTTTGTCTTATTGTATGGCTAAGCAATGCATTCTTTATGTGATGAATCTGAGTAAAGAAGAAGACTCAAAATGAGGGTTTGGGCTGGGTTATGTAAAAGGAGGGGTCTTCAAAAGTAACTGTGGATAAACAAGCAAGGGAGATGCACACTGGTACGCTTGAGGTTACGAAGAGTCAAAGTGTTAAATCAGATCTTTGGTATGGTTAAGACAAATGGGAACAAGTGTTTCAGTTTAAACATTCTCTTAGGTAGTGACGGTATCTTTGATGAAAAGCGTTGGAACGGATACATGCGCTGCGAAGTGGCAAGTAGGAAAGTGGGAATGGAAAGAAGAGGTGCTCTTGTGCAATCAAAGAAAAATTGATTGAACTGCCGGACATGATTAAGTCTTCGAGTGTATCTAAACGTGCGATTTGCATAAGGCGTGAGTTTGCTAACCCTGACCGTCGACTATAAGCCATAGAATGTAATAAGCATTGTGAAACTAAGTTCAAGTGGAGCTTTGGAATAAAACATGGTATAAGATCTTAGGTAGTGTGTGTGATTTGAGACGTAGGGAGAGTAGAAATAGGACGAGTATTAAAGGTTTTGAGATAATCTATGGAAAGGTTGATGGTGTGGTAAAGGTTGGTTTGGTTCTATAAATCGGTTTATAGAGCTATCAGTATTTGGGAAAATAACCCACCAATTTGGAACTCGGAAAAAACCCCGGTAGACAAAAAAACACTGAAAATGTGAGGGTGCGCAGTATCTAAGAGTGTCTTGGAACAGAAAGAATGTGAGTTTGATGTTCTAAGACAGAAGAAATGGTTCATAAAAACAGGAGTAATGGTTTGGCCGGCTTTTGTTAGGATTTTCCTTAAGGATGATCATGATGTGGGGACCTGAACCCCATCAATTTGCACAAGATTGAACCACGACATTGATGACAATGTTTCACAGTAGGTCGTCTGAGATATTGTCACATGGAGAGAAAGCGGGTAAGAGGTGAAGCTGGTAAGCCGTGAAGTAATGTGATAAGACAGTGTACGACCGTCTCAACATTTAAAAAAAATACGAGGGGTTGATTTTTTTTTTTTTTTTGGGGGGGGCGCCGGGAGGGAGGGGATTGGCGCCACCCTCTGCCCACCGTTGTCTCTCAGTCCAACAATTGTAGGGTAACATAATCGAAATCCTTTAGGCAATCGCATCGCGCCGCTTTCTTTGCCAAATTGGTAATGTTCTCAAACGTAACTTCTCTTATTTATTGTACATGTTATCGACACTCGAACCCTTAGTTTGTGGGAAGCCCGAGGGGCAGGTTAATATATAATATAATATATATATATATTATATACTATATATATATTAATTATATATAGCA
>JABUQX010055762.1:12500-22500 GCA_015478945.1 Trachelipus rathkii
TGTAAGTGAAATTAGTGAATAATTTGTTGTAACTAAAAAAATGGTATATTTGATGATTTTCGCATCCAAGTTGATGATACCCAACACTAAAATATAATAATTATAAAAAGTTGCACCTAAGCAGCGGACCATGCCCTTTTCTGGAGGGGAACTGCTCTACGTACTAGAAACATAAGAAACATAAGAAAAAAAAAATTCTCTTACCATTCCTGGAATTAATAATTTTTTCAATAATTTTTTATTATTTTCTAAACTTTTAAAATTTTCCTCATTTATTTCTAGATTAGAAATTTGCGTCCATATCTGCCTTTTTGGTGTGTTACTCCATCATCGTGATTCAGTTGTATCTAATACATTATTAACTTATTCTTTGTCTCTTATTGCCTCTTCTTTGTCTCCAACCACCCCTCATCTACTGTCCCCATTCATTCGAGATATAACTCCTTTTCATAGTTATCATCTCGCAAATTCATTCCGGAGTTCTCTACATTTTAGTTAACTTTAATTTCAGGATTTTTTATGACACCTCGTATCTTATTTTACTCACAGTATATATTTACATAATTGTTTCTCTTTTTTTCTTTCTTTCAAATGTTTAAATGCCTGATTGTAACTAGATTAGCTCATTTAAACATATTATAAAAAATCATTCATTAAAACACAACAGTGTGAAACTTTTCAAATGTCAGCAGCAAATTTGTAATTTTTACTAATTACATTTAAAGTTATTATTCGACGATTCTGCTAGTTCTTCACAACATTTGTGTATACTGTAGTATTTCCATCCTATCCTATCACTGACAGCATTACCTTTATAATAAACTCTTTCATTGACATTATTTCTGCTATATTCGAATTGAGAGAGGCAATTCACCACAACATCCAGCGTCTAGACTTCGATAACATAATCTCACTAATTTTATGTCTACAGACTAACATTAATAATGATTGGAGTAAACTACGTCAACTTTTCATGCTTGAATATCGTAATCTATTGCATAAAATAGTAATACTTTAGATTACATTAGACGTTACTCCTATTATGGACTAGCGTGACTTCTACATCACATTTCACTAAGGATAGGAAAAACTTTCGTAAATACATCGAAATACTTCGATAACTTATAGCAGATATTATTCATAAATAAGATTGTGCGACATAATTAAAAGCTATATCTGCTCTCACATCGCGTAGACTATCATAATCTCTGTCCATTAAATACATATTTGCTAATGTTAACATGATAGCAACTTCAAATATGACGCATATTTTTATCATATACTATGTATTGGCTCTGATTATAGCACATCTAACATCTAAATAAATAACTTCAAATTCATTATGTCATAAACATTATACATATAATATGGAATAATATATATGAGCTAACGTGCCACAATGACTGAACTCTTATATACTTATCAGCAAAAGCTCGCATAGATTCACTTATCTCCGGCTATTTCACTCCATCCATATCGAATTGTAGATACCAAATTCTCACACTTGATCAGGATCCGATGCAGCGGTTAATCATTATGTCAGAAAATATGTTAATGTTATCGAACGAAATTATGCAATATATACAATAATTAGAACTCACTTACTAATATCATTCGCTGCTCAATATGATTCCTATCCATACTTAAGTTAACATTTAAACAATGTCTATATATATATGAGGGATGGTAGCTAGTTATATCGTATTGCATATACGAAATTGCATATTCATAATTAATATATTATATTAAAATATGATTAAGACGAATTCTATATACTAACATCATACTCTAAACTCTATATAATACTTAAATTATACAATTATTATATCATAGATTCTTATATATTTTTACTCTTATCATCTATCATACACTTATATTCTTAATCGTATCTATTCAGTTCAGCACAATTAATTTATACTCCGATAGCTCTATTATTACCTGCATTATTTTTTCTTCACAATATTCACCTAGTGACTACTTATTACGATACTAAATTTGTCTATTTGTATCGTACTACTCTTACACTATTTGATACATCTTATTGGATGATCCACATATGACATAGATGTCTGATCATATATCCTCTTAGTAGCTATATATTATATCTACTCCACTACCCATCCATTACCTTAACTACTTCATTCATCTATATATCATCTATTCACTACTATATCCTATTCCTATACAAATATTTATCTTATACATTATCTATTATAATATATATATACTACAATCTATTATATATCTATACTATTACCTCTCAGAGTCTGTATAACTATTATACATCACTATATCATACTACTCATAGTATATATTATCAATATAACTATCCCTACCTTCTCTCTATTCTTATTTATACTATAATTATTTACTATATCCACCATCACATATTACTAAACTCTCTTTATTATACATCTCTATACCTCACCAATATTTCTATCCCTCATATCCTCACTATCTATCTATATACTAATTGATACTATCTACAATATATACTCATACATTCATTATAACTATCATTATCTTTTATGTACCCGAATATTATACTTATATCCTCATCATATTTATACTCTATACCATATCCAAGACGCATCATATATTACTACTAACATAATCATATTAATCTATAATAGAATATCACCACTCACTTTAACTTCCAGATTATATATATGAACATATGTATATATTACTTATTAAGTTCGTTCCTATATACACTTTCTACTAATACTACTAACACATATTATCCTAACAGATCATATACATTATATAATAAAGAATTATATTAAATAATTACTTCTCACCTCTTCCTTCTAATTACCATTATGACATGACTATAATAATCCTTTCTGTATACATCATTCTCATTTTATTCATGAATCTTCATTCAACTACTATCTACTTTATTAACCAAACCATCTTATATCAAATGAATATATCTGTGCAGGAAGCACCAATACCTATATATCCCGTAATGCATACTAATCTATCATACACCTCTGTCATATTGATGTACAGGTATATCTCTATCCAATTATTCTCCACTCTCATATTATATTACAACCACCTTTAACAATTATCGTCTCAGTAATATAGTCAAGTAATATGTCATATATTACTATTTAAATCTACAACTACTATTTTCAATTATAAACAGTAATAACTATCATCAAAAGGCCCAAGTTTCTGATAATATACTCATAATCATATATTATTTTGTATAATTAAAATTATCAATCGTCATCTATACTATCTATCTATATCTTACAATATTTATCATTTTATATCTATAATAATCTATGAATATCATTCTATATATGCTAGTATGCTATCAGATATTAATCATTATTTATCGAAGTATAGTAAATAAATGTTTAATTGTAAAATAAAATATAAAAAAAAAAAAAGAGCATTTTTTTTTTTTTTTTTTTTTAGAATTATTGTGATTTTACCAAATACGACAAAACTTTTCAAATCATTTCCATCGACATGACTTATTGCAGACCAATAAATTTAAGAAAGAATCAACGACCAAATAGCTGATCTACATTCAGTAATAGTCTAGAAGCTTCGCTTATGTGGATTTTTCATCGTTGATACATGTCTAAGTAATCGGTACTCAATTAAGGAAGCAACAATATATGTGACCAATAAGATTTGTCAATGACTTGATGTTAAGGAGTGATTGCTGGTTTTCTTCCTGAATTATCTGCCTCTAAGGGGGCCCCGGGTTTAAATTAACTAACCATCTGAATTTTTAAATAAAGCAAAGTTAACTAGTATACCAAAAATCTCACGATCCTATGGCGGATCTATTTTCATGTCAAGGAAGAACCACGTTCTCCATAAAAAAAGAATTTGGTAGACCTTCCATGAGACACAAGCAAACTTTCTGAATATAATATATTTCGGACAAAGTCTAGCTATTGACACTTTTGACGACTCTAAAATAAATTTTTTAATTTTAACTTACTTTATGGGAAGTACAATATTAAAATTAAACATAAAGAATCATAGGAATAGTACAGCTATAACAATAGTAAGAAAAAAAATAGTAAGCTATTTGTAGATCTTCTTTACTCGGCGTAAGAATTTTTACCGACTAAAAAACCAATGCTGAGTTATAAATTGTTTCAGTGCTAATTTAGAACTACTATTAGAAGGGTGTTGTTGGTTTTAAGTCTATTATTAGCGTATTTACAAATAAAATGTTAAATACTAAATAAATTTAAAGGAACCTATAAACAAGGTCTTTCAATTACTAAGTTGTTAATTTTAAAATTGTTTAAGTTAAGAAGTTGTGATTCCTTTGTTTAATTTTTAAAATGTTAAAAATTTTAAGATAAAAAGTTTTCTGACGCAATATTGTAACAGATCGAAAAAAAGAAAAAATTTTATTAATACTTTCTTCCTTTTTTTTATATTTCATTGCCCAATTTTTCCGTAACTTCGTTACCGCCCTCCCCCACCATCACTCCCGAGGGCAACGAGGGTTGCTTACAGTAACCCAAAATTTGTACATGATCTTAGGCATTCTCGAATTTTTCACAGAACGCTTTGTAATTAATATAGGTTAATATTCCCAATAAACTCAAAAAGTGAGAATAGTATATCAGATTAGGGTATCTCTATGGGACCTCACTCTAAATTAAATTTTAAATTATATTTCTCGATAGTTGGCTCTAATGCACGAAAGTATAGAAACATTCCATTAAATTTGGATTTGTATATAAGTTAATAAATCAACCTTGCATACGCACGCGTATCTTGCATTCGTATATTATTAGGTATTATATTATTATTATTTCATATAAATATATTATTATATTAATTATATCACTCATTTAATATCATTATATATCTTCTATATATTAAATATTATATTTAATATTAATTAAATTATATTTATATATTAATATTATTAAATATTATATATTATATTATATATTTAATAATATATATTTATATACAAAATATGATATATTTAAAATATATAATAAACCTATACCGGCTATATCCCAGATATATTTTAGTATATTTATATCTATCATATCGAGACACATACTATACAATAAACTTTTATAAATCTTACAATATTTATTTGCATATATAGTTCATATTATGATAACATGCTATATACCTTGTATTAGCATAAAGTAACAATATATTTTACCTCATAGTAATATAAAATTTATAATATCCTGAGTAATGAGATAAAATAACTATATGAGCTCATGGTAGTACAACGACACCATAATACTCTATAGTGCGTACACACTACCACATAAGAATCAACTGTATTATATCTATATAAACATATATAATTTATTACTTATCATTTAGGAAGGTACTTTGCAAAACCGGCCAACAGTAGTGGACTCTACCGAGCCGACGTCTTACGAGGGAACCAGACGCGACGCGGAGACCGTTTCACATCTCACACACCGCTAAAAACGGGGAGAAAGCGGAGTGCAAACCCCTCTGTTGCGACAACACAACTTTTCAATGAACTTAAATGATGTTTGCAAATGACTGTGACGTATGAAAAATACAAAAAAATTATATCCAAAAATAACAACTAAAAAAATAAAATGCTCCCCGGAGTGGGGGATATAGTCCTAATCACCACTGTTAGAGCGAATTTGAGCTTCCACGGCAAAAGCGCGAGGAGATCCCCAGACTCTATCCTTAGCCATCTGGAAGGTTTCTAGCTCGGTGTTACCCGCTTGGGTGTGTAATTTCCTTTAGTTTAAACATATAGATATATATTTGAATATAATGAAATATTAGATAAATTATTATATTATATTTTATAATATATAATTTTATTATATTATATCTAATAATTATATATAAATGTTTATATATCAAATATTGTCATATTCTTATATATATATATATACCACATAATAAATATATTTTAGGTATTCGTTATATATATGTACTATTATAAGGTATTAAATCAGTATATATATATATTTAATTTAATAATCTAATTTAATGCGTAGTTTAATATATATATATATATTATATATATATATATTATATATACTATATATACTCATAAGACATTTTTATTATATATGTTTAATATATCATCAACCATATATATATATATACTATCATTATTATAAATTTTATTTTTTATTAACACATAATATTATAATATTATTATTAATTGATAAATATTCAGATATACATAGCGGTAATCAAATTTATATATATACATTATATATATATATCAATAACTTATATTTATTAAGAGATATTTATGCTTAATATAATTTTTATATAGAGTATATATATATATATATTAGATATATAAATATAACCTAAATTAACAAATATACCTATAAAACAATCAACAGTTCTCCTATCATTAGAGATAGAAGAAGGAGGCCCCGCTGTAAACTAATTTTTTTTCTTTTTTGCTCCAAAACAATCTCGTATTTTTGATAAATTATGAAGACTTTTTCCTATATATTTCTACTTATATTAATAAAAGTGTTATATCAAATAGGTGAAGAGGGTTCAAAAAAACAAAAGAAAAAAATAAAAAAAACAAAATTACAATCTGTCTTTATGCACACTTTCTATTTTCCACCTTAGTTTTTTTCCATTTCCCGTCTTCGCTTTTCATTTTTCACGGCAACTTTTCCTACCTCTATGGTTTAAAATTTTAACAAATTTATTAGTTTTCTGAAAATTGAAATCAAGGGGATCCCATTTATGATAAAGACTCCCCATCCCCGCATTTTTCTTCTCTCCTCAAGAATAATCGTCCTAGGAGTTTTTTTTTTTCCCTTTAAAATAAAATTTGTGAGCTTTTCAGGAGAAGGGTCGAAAGCTCTCTTCCTGTAGGATCTTTAGTAAATTAAGGAGTGAGTTTTACCATTCAGTTTATAATAATTCCTTTCAGTTTCTAATCAACAGAAAACCATTTTGAACTTAATACAAATTACTTATTGATATTATATCTATATAGTAATGTATAGCATGATAGATGTGTTTATATGTATTTATATGTAATGTTTAATGTATAGACATAAGATGTATTTATATGTGTGATATATATTTATTATATTATTTATATAACTATAGTAATATATATATTTATATATTACGCTATATATTATTTACGCATAGAACAAACTTTTGGACGTGAAAAAAGTACTTCTATAATCCAAGTTTGACAACATTAATTTTTCATAGTCAAAGTGTGAAAATAGTTTTTCTCTTTTTCTTTCGGAAACGAAAATTTTCCCCTTATTCCGAAGGGGACTGAGTGGTAGAAGGGGACGGTTATAGGGGATGATATGGGGTCCAGAGACACAAGGGGGTGAATACGGGATTGAGGGCTCAGTGTGACAAGGGGTTAAGGAGGAAAAAAAAGAACTTATAAAAAATAAACCTTTAAAATTTTTATTGACAGGAAATAAACTAAAATTAATTTTTAATTAAATTTAAAATTTCTGAATTAAATTTTTTTTTTAAATTTTTTAACTTGCATAAGTATATATTATTTCATTTAAATAGAACAACCTTTCAAAAAATGAATGTTATTATTTACTTATTGACTTATGTGTTAAGCAATTAGCTTTGTTATATTTCTTATTATCTTTATTTATTATTATATACTATTACTGATATTTGTAAAAAAATTGCTTCATAGTATTTATTGTGATTACTTTCTAAAATTGCTAAAAATGTTTATTCATTATTATTATATTATTATTTATTTAATTATTTTATTATTATTATTAGTATTTATTATTATTATTATTATTATTATTATTATTATTATTATTATTATTATTATTATTATTATTATTATTATTATTATTATTATTATTATTATTATTATTATTATTATTATTATTATTCATTATTATATATTATTATTCATTATTATCATTTTATGATAATTATTATTATTATATTATTATTATTATTTATTATTAGTATTATTAATTGATTATTATTATTTTATTATTATTATTATTATTCGATTATTATTATTATATATTATTATTATTATTGATTATTATTATATTATTATTATTAATTAATTATTATTATTATTATTATTATTATTATTATTATTATTATTATTTATTATTATTATTATTATTATTATTATTATTATTATTATTATTATTATTATTATTATTATTATAGATCATTATATTACTTATATTATTTGAATATTCTTTTTATTATTATTATGTATATAGGAGTATATTATATTAAATTAATAGTATAATAAAGAACAAATAAAACAACAGAATTTTCTGAAAACATGTTACCTATATTATTATACTACAAATATCAAGAGAATATATATATTTCTCTTCTTTCTCTCTCCCATTTTCAGGTCACCCCTCCTTTTTCTCTTCCTTCTCCCTTTTGCCCTGTTCCTATGTATCACTATCTCTCTCTTTCTATCTCTCACTATCTATCTGTTCTATATATCTGTTCTATCTATCTATCTATCTACATCTAGTCGTATCTGATCTATCTGTCTAAGATCTATCTATCTATCGTTATCTATCTATCTATCTATCCACACAGTCTATCTATCGATCTATCGTATCTTACTCCTATCTATCTATCTAGTCTGATCTCTACTCTATTATATCTATCTATTTATCTATCTATCGATCTATCTATTCTATCTATTTATCTATCTATCGATCTATCTATCTATCTATCGATCGTATTAACTATAGCTCTATCGTAATCTGGCTATCATATCTATCTATTTTAAATATCTATCTATAGATCTATCTATCACTATCAAACTCACATATAGCGCACACCACACACTTTATTCTCTAAACTCTCAGATGCACATACACTTATTGACCTCTTCTTTTAAAGCGATTTATTAAATATTAAAAGGAGGAGGAGTCGTGAGGAAGAAGCTACGGACCGATTTGGAGAACTCGGGTCACTTAAAGTCAAGAACGTGACTCAATTAAGCTATATTTGAAGAAAAGGTTATAATAAAAATAATAAATAATAATAATATAATAATGAATAATATAATAATAATAATAATAATAATAATAAGTAATAATAATAATAATAATACATAATTTATAATTATAATTAATATCCTGAAAGTTTTCTTTATTATTCTTATGTATTATTATTAGTTATTATTATTATGTATAATAATATATTATATTATTATTATTATTATTATTATTATTATTACTTATTTATTTATTATTATTATTATTATCATGTATTATTATTATTTATTATTATTTTGATTATTATTATTTTGCATTATTATTATTATTATTATTATCCATTATTATTATCATTATTATATATTATTTATTATGGGATTTTATTATGTATATTTATTATTTATTATTATTATGTATTATTAATTATTATTATTATATTATTATTGAAATTATTTATTGATTATATTATTATTATTATTATTATTATTATTATTATTATAATCGCCCCGCAACAAAGGATGCCAAAATATGAATTCTCTTTTCTTTAATGTTAGTTGCATTAGCATTCATATGAGTCTGTTGGAGCAGTATTTTAGAATTCGGATGTATCAAAAATTTGATTTTCTTGTCGCGCCCAATCCTAATAGTATATTCATATTAAATATATGATATACTATATATTAATATATATATATAATATATATATAATTATATATGATAATATTATATGTAGGGGTAATATATATATATATATAATATATATATATATATATTATACTAATATATATTATATATATATATTATAGTAGTATATATATATACTATATAATATACTATATATATATATTTATTATATATATATAATATATATATACTATATATATATATATATATATATATAATATATTATATATTATATTATTATATATTTATAAATATATATAGTATATATAATATATTATATATATATATAGAATAGGATAAGAGTTAACATGAAATTTCCTGAAAAGGCCCTTTTGTACATC
>JABUQX010055762.1:27500-32071 GCA_015478945.1 Trachelipus rathkii
TTTTCTCGTCTTCTTCTTCTTCTTCTTCTTCTTCTTCTTCTTCTTCTTCTTCTTCTTCTTCTTCTTCTTCTTCTTCTTCTTCTTCTTCTTCTTCTTCTTCTTCTTCCTCTTATAGTATATATATATATATACTATGATATTATATATATATATTATACTAATATATATATACTATATTATTAATATATACTATTATATATATATATATATATATATATATATATAGCATATATAGATATATATATATACTATATATTAGTATATTATCATATATATATATATTATATATATATATATATATATATATATAGTTATATATCAATAATACTTACTATTATATATATATATATTTAGTATAATAATAATTATACTATACTATAATATATATTATATATATATATATATAATATATATTATATCATATTATATTATATTACTATATTACATATTATAATATATATAATATATATATTATATATAAATGTTAGGTGTGTGGATTTTTCTTTATTTTTTATTTTCTACAGCGAGGTCCACCCACTTCACGTGCAAAACCCTTTACCAAGATGGGGACAAAAAATTACGTGTGAGACTTTTTACACAAGCTGGCGTAACTAAGCCGTCCGAGTACGCCACCCCCCGACTTATTTGGTCGCGCCCCCCCGTTGGTCATGGGACGGCGGTGGATATGCTAGTTTTTGCGAACTTGAATGACAAAAAAAAGTTTGTTTCATATCCAAAGAAAAATCATATTAGATTACGACAAAGAACCAGAGTGTATTACCAATGCGAAAAAAAAGGTTTGTTACTATACTATATATACTATATATAATATTTATATTATCATATATATACTATAATACTATATATATATAGTATATAATATATATATATAATATATATATATATTATATATATTATATATATATATATATATATATATAATATATTATATATATATATATATTTATAATATATATAAGAGATGCGCATTTTTAAAACACTTTTACATTACTGTTATTTTGGTAAAGTAAAGCAAAACTTTACTAATAAACAAGTACCATTTGTCATCAACAAAACAACTACTATTGTAACTTTGAGATTAATAGTTTCTAAATGCCTTCATTTACATCCCCCTTCGTCTCTTTGCATCACAAAATGTTAGCACTAATTTCTCCAAGTCCATTGCGCGAGCCCGATCATATCTTATTCTGCTAAGTACAGCCCAATTCACTTAACCTACGGGTGGCTTCGTCATCGCGTACTTCTCATAACTTTTATTATTTAGTTTTAATTGTTTGGAAAAGATCTCTCAGCAGATGATGAAGTCTACTGGGATTGTCAAGAACCATCTATAAAGGCCTGATACACACGTCTGGAATTACTACAAGGACAACATATTTATTTTCAATCAACACTATATTCTGCCACCTTGTCACTTATTTTTTCATTTTGCTTTTCTTTATTTCAACTCTGCCACACTTCTCCTGAAGCATTTACAATTTCTGTAACTTAAAGAACCTTGTCACGTCGGCTTCATATTTTTTGACAAACTTCGTCAGCCAGACATCCAGGAAGCTTCTTTATCCTGTATTGTTCTGTAGAAGGGCTGTTAGGCTCAAAAAGCAAAACATCTGTTTCACCTTCCTCCATAACTCTGGTAACCTCCCGCATACACTTGGCGCCATTAGTATATCAATGGCTTCTACTGTAAAAAAACCTCCCCTAAAATTGTGCCAAGGTCAATGAAGTCAACCATGCTTTAGAAAGCCTCCATCAGAAGAAGCTTGTTACTGTTGCTTTTTGTGTTTAGTAGGCAATGAAGTCTCAATTTGCCAGCTTCTTGCAATTTCCCGGGCCTCTTCCACTAGCTTGTAAAACTCTCCCCGCAACTGGTTTAGTTTGGTGACACACCTTTCTAAAAGAGTGGAAGCTTCATCCAGTGATATGTCTGATTTTTGGAGTGTTTTAGAAGTGATGTTAATACTTTCCAAAAATTTTGCTTTGAAACACAAGCATTAAATGAAGTGAAAAGTAGACATTTGTCTTTTTAATTCTGTCGCCTCAACTACTTCAGAGCTCTCTTTCTTGAAGTTAGGATGATTTTTGATAAACAGTTCAAAATATAAATGAAATTAACTTTAACTGCCAACAAGCAAATTCGAACCCTCGAAGGCCATCTAGATAGCGGCACAGTCTCTTTAACAGTATCTTGTTGACCACGCAGGTTTCTGAAGAAATTTCCTTTCAGTGATTGCGGGACTCGTTGACTGAAAATACCCATATATCTCATTAATCACATCATAAAAACAATCATTTCTGTAATCTTTACAGAATCATTCAAGGACTAAGTTAAAGTTGTGATTTGCACAATGCACATATTCTGCATTAGGCGACTTTCGCTTGATTTTGGTCTGCAGTCCAATATATATATATATATATTATTTATAAATATATTATATACTATAATATATATATATATATATATATAATATATATATATATATATACTATATATATATATATACCGGAATATATATATATTATATTATATATATATAATATATATATATAACGTTATATATATACTATAGGATATATACTATGTATATATAATATATAGTATTATATATATATATAGTATATATATATATATATATAAAGAGACAGAGAAGAGCTCCTTCATTATGAAGTTTTCATAGAAAAAATGCTCATCCCTCTTGCCCGCCGTGCGCCCTTCCTCGGCTGCTGCGCCCCCCCCCCCCGCACCGCGGGGCTTTCGGGGGCGTTATTTACGCCACTGCTTTTTAAGTAAATTTACTATAAAGTGTTAAAATTTTTGTAGTATTGAATAAAAAATTGAAATCTGAATAGAAAAGTTTTAATTCTATATTAATTGTATTATAATATTAATTAAGGGTTTATTAATATCTATATAGTATATATAGTATATATAACTATGATACTATATAACTATATAACTATATATATATATATATATATATATATATATATATACTATACTAACTATATACTATAGTTATATATACTATACTATTGTATATATATAGTATTCCCATAATGAAGTTTTGCTAAAACTTTGGGACTATAGACTTAAAAAATCTTTTTACTTGGGCTTGGATTCGGCCTTAAAAACTGGACTCGGTACATTACTGTTTATATTTATATATATATATTATATATTATATATATATATATATATATATATATATATATATATATATATATATATATATATATATAATATTATATATATATATATAGTATATATTAAATATATATATATATTATTATATATGATAATATAGTATACATATATATATATATATATAGTTCATCATGTACTCATATATATATATATACTATATATTATATCATAATTATATATATTAATATATATATATCTATATATGTATATACATTTATATATATATATACTATATATTTAATCATATATTATATATATAATATATAATATATATATATATATATTATATTATATATATATAGTATATAATACTATATATATATATATATTGTATATATATTACATTGGTGATTCAAAACTTTCTGCGACAAACTCTGGCAGGGCTGCGCCTGATAGAGCAAAGATAAGGAACATTTATTTGTTAAATACAGCTATGTTGTCTATGACCGCTTCGTTTTCAAAGTCTAAGGATGATGTAAGCGTACACGTGATATGGTGACGCGTCGTTACTTCGTAACGGGAGATTTTGGGTATTCTAATGTTATGTATGTGTGCGGGCGTACATCTGTGTACTCCGAGGGTTGATAGAGGCAACAATAAGGATATTTTTGTTAAACAACGTATGTGTTTTGACGCGAGGTTGTACAAGAGCAAACAATGGGTAGTTTGCCTATGAAACATTTTATTGGCGGAAAATTACCAGGAGGTGTTTCAAGTGTCTTGCCTCGTACCTGATTACATTCGTTACACCTCACCGCTGCCCATTGTCCTTGTGGACTCTACCTTGAACATGCCCTCACTTGGTGTCTGATTTGCAACAACGCATCGTGAATATCGCCTGAATTCAGTTCCTCTCTTGTGTTGACTGGGGTTAATGCTATACAACAGGTCTTCACATGACCCCACAGAAATAATCTTAGGGGGTGTGGAGTTTCGTTCCGATCTGCATGAACCACGAAACAGTCCCCTCTTCCCTATCCATTTGTTAGCTGTAGACTCTGCTCAGATGCGTTTCACGTACTTGGTGGCCTGAAGTGCTCTGGAGCGCTATCATGTGTAGAACCACATGGCTCTCTTGCGGGCGTCGCAAAGGGTATTGTCGTCCATGCAGCTGCGGAAGCGGTGTTCGGAGGTAGTTGCAGGTTACGCAGGTTCCAGTCCAACACGGGTTGTGAATGATGCCCAGCAGGTCCCAGCAGATAATCCAAACGATCGTTCCACCCCAGATGTTACGCCGTAAATGAACTTGTTGATGAACATTTGCTGTGCGGGATTGTCCTTTTCGTTCTCATAGGTGTGTCTGTTTCTGTGTTGAACGTAGTCATCACGTGATCTCTCCTGGGGG
>JABUQX010055763.1:12500-17500 GCA_015478945.1 Trachelipus rathkii
TTTTTTACTGTAAGTTATAGTATTTATTACAAAATCCTCAAGGTCATTACCATTACCAGCTTCGCTACTATTATCATTTCCACTACTATTATTATTCTACTATTACTAAATATACTACGCACTATGCTTTTTATTACTATTATTATTATTATTTTTACTACTACTACTACTACTACTACTACTACTACTATTATCGCTTTTATTATTATTATTATTATTATCATTACTACTACTACTACTACTACTACTACTACTACTATTGCTTTTATTATTATTATTATTATTATTATTATTATTATTATTATTATTAGTATTTTCATTATTATTATTATTATTATTACTATTATTATTATTATTGATTTATTATTGATTATTATTATTATTATTATTTTTATTTTTATTCTTATTATTATTACCGCTTTTATTATTATTTTTATTATTATTATTATTATTATTATTATTTTTATTCTTATTATTATTATTATTATTCATTATTATTATTTATTATTATTATTATAATACTCCAGTAAGTCTTGCTCTTTTAACGTGCGATTTAAAGGGCTTAACCCTTCCACAAAGGAATTCAGAGAATTCCATTCACTAAACTCCTCCTCCAGTTGTAATTCCGTTTCCATGGTATTTTGTTTTGGCCACGCCCACTCCCCATCTTCTATACAAGCCAGTTGCAATTGCAACTCCCCAGCCTCTATGATCTTATCTCTTTCGTTAGCCAATTCTGTCAAAATTATCGCCAATTTATTTTTAGCCTTAGAGACCAATTTAAACTCAATGTCAAAATTTGCAATGGTGTTTAATAAATTTATTTCCCGAATATTATGAACTTTTTCAGCACTCTTTTTCGTATAAGCCGTGATTAACCCACTGTTGCTGGTACAAATACTGACTTTCCTATTTGCAATTAAATAAGCGTATTTTTGTAAACTGTTATTGACGCATAATAATTCCTTAACTAACTGTGGTAGTGCCACCTCCACCTCAGTCAATATGGCACTGTGAAGAGCGAAAATCTTCGTCTGATCATTTTCTTCTCCCATCAGTGCGCTAGCTATTGTGAACTCACTCACCTTCGTGTATAATAGTAACTCAGTTTTTTCATCAGGGAATGACAACAGGGTGGCACTCACCATTGCCGCTTTAGCTTCTTGAAACGCCCGGTCTGCTTCCATCCCCCAGGAAATCCTTTTATTGGAGGCGGGTTTTCCCTTCAACATTTTTGTTAGGGGTTGCAACAATTGGGCCGCTCCGACTATGTTTATTCGGCAGAAGTTATATAGACCGAGAAAAGCCCTAAGCTGTTTGATAGTTGTAGGTTTTGCAGCATTCACCACTGCATTGATCTTTTCCTTGCTAGGCCTAACGCCCTTCTCGCTAATGTTGAAACCTAAGAAATCTGTTTCTCCGACCGCCAGTACACATTTTTTTGGGTTCATATAAATTTTCATATACCTTAATCTCTCTAAAACTTTCTCCAACATTGCAACATGTTCTTCAAGAGTCGAACTGGCAATTAAAATGTCATCTAAATAAACAAAAACATTCCTTAAATCTCCAAGCAAGATTGACATGAAGCGCTGGAAGGCACTAGAAGAACACTTATGTCCTTGTATTAAATAGTTAAAACTGTAGTTACCAAAAGGACAAGTAATAGTGAAATATTTCTTTGTTTTCCTCGCTTATTGGCACGTTATAGTAAGCTTGCCGAACGTCTAGCCTTGTCAATAACTTGCAATTTTGCAATTGCAATATGATATCTTTAATCTTGGGCAGAGTAAAATTGTCGGAGGTTGATCTCTGGTTTAATAATCTCAGATCAACGACTAAACGAACTCTTCCGTCCGACTTTGGCAGAAAGCTAGTTGGAAAACCCCAATTGCTTCTCCCCCGCGAAATGACCCCCGCGTCCAATAATTTATTGATTTCCCCCCTTGCTCTCTCAAAAAGATGTGGAGCTATGCTTCTACTCCTCAATTGTATCGGCGAGCCACTAACATTCACATGGTATGGGTAATTTGCCGCCAATTCGCATAAAATTTCTTCCTTCAAAGGACATTCTTCTCTCTCCCCTCCCCCCTCATCAACAGTGCAATCTTCATCCCCCCTTCCAATAGTACAATCCTTACTCCCCCCTCCCCCCTCCCCTATAGTTTCATTACTATCAAGTCGTGACTGAGCGACGAAGTTGTTCTCACAGCTGTCAAAATAAGCCCCGCCCCCTTTTCTCCGGTACTTTGTACAGATAAAGCGCCATCTTTTGAGTTGATCATTCTTTAAATTTAAATTAGGTGCTTCATAAGGATTTAAGAATAAGACTTGGTATTTCTTAATTAAATCGTTAACTAATTCATATTCACAAAGCGGTATATTTAAAGAGACAGCGGTTAAGGGGAAGATAGTATTTCGAACATGCTTGGAAAAATAAAAAGCTTCATCATTGAGAGAAATACTACGCTTCGTGCTTGGATCTAGTAAAAAATGGCACCTAAAGTCAATAATGAACCCGTGTTTTTTGAGAAACGGCATGCCAAGGACATTGAATTTAATATCTGAAGCGTATGCATGCAAGTCATAAGGTCTGCCTAACCCCAAGTCAATTTTAGTCATTATTTTTTTATAAATATGGATACAGCCTCCGTTCGCGGCCCTGGCACTCCCAATCGGGGCCTCCTCCTTATCCAATTCAGAAGCAATTAAAAGGTCGAGGCAACTCCCACAGTCTAGTAAATAAGTCTCATTGTTAGTTGCGTCCGAAATATAATACAATTTATCAAAAACTACTTCTTTAACAGCTGCAACGATTTTAGTTGAGTTGCCAGAAACTTCCACCACAGCATTATCAGATAAGTCACATGCATTATTTCTTAAAATTAATGATCCCTCATGCTTATCGGAAGGAGAAGAACCTCCTTCATCTCTAAAACTAATACAATTCATTTTTAGAAAGGGAATTTCACCCCCTTCATTAACTACAAATTCAATTTTATCATTATTTTTATCAATAAGTATAGATTCACAAGTCAGAATCGCCTCCATTCCCGCCTTCTCCCCAGTGACTGGGGTAGGGGGATAGGTTGACTCCGTCGGGGGAGGCAGCGACTCATTCACAAAGCTATTGTTTTCAAAAGTCACAGCGTTATTATTTTCAATGCAATTATAAGAATTTACAAAACCGTTATTGCCATCACATTATGGCTATCATTTCTAATCCTACAATCACTACTATTATTATTGTCATTATTGTTATTAATCTCATCATGCGTTGAGTTACAATTTAAAGTTGAAGATGACTCTACTCCTACCGACTCAGTGACAAGCGACTTCTGTGGGGGAGAGGGTGAATCACTAGGAATCCCCCCCTGCCCTTGATCATTCTTACAAGTCATATTCCTACTCCACTTAAATCTATTAATGTAATTTACATTCCTATTATTATTATAGTAACTACTACAATCAACACGTGCATTATTATTATAATTATTATTGTTACAATTAATATTTTCGTTACCATAGTAATTATCATTATAAAAATCGTCCCTATCATAGTTACTGTAATTTCTATTATTATAATTACGTACTACAATTTCTAGCCGTAGTTTTGATTATGTTATTATAATTAAATGTCTCTATACTATAGTGTGTGTTTTTATAATTAATTATTTCCCGCGTCGCCCAAAATTGTAGAGGCTTATGTCATACCAAAAATTTGCAAGCGGTCAAACAATATAGCAAGGATTTCTACTCACTAGAAGGCGTTATTTTCCCCACAAAAATTTACCTACCTGGCCTGGGGATCGCTACTCACAGGCCAACCTCTCCATTTCCCTGGTTCGAAATGTTGGAGTTCCGCTGCGGGGGAGAAGGAGTTGCCGGGGGTTGCGATATCAAGGTGTACATCGGACAATATCGACCCTCACATTTAAATGAACCCTCACAATTAAATGAACGGTGCAAGAATTTCTTATGAAACCTACAAAGGCCTTCTGTACTAGGGCCAGGAAGAAAACACATAGGGCCAGCAGCAACCGTTGTTATAATGTTGAGCCGGTTGAAATTCCTTCGCTCTTGATGATTTTTGATCGCTTTATTTGGGGGGTGGGGGAGTTCTTTCGCATTGCTGACACATTTTTGTCGTTAGTCGAGGCTCTAGACGGCTTCTTTGTGCTAGTGATCTCAATCTGTGTCTTTCAGCTGACTTTTTCATGAGAAGATTATCAGTTCGGACCTTATGGTCCCTTCTCTTGGTCGAGCAGTCTCTGTGTTGGGTTGGGAGGGCTGTTGGTGGATCTTTTCTCTTTCTGCTGGATCGTACGGCGGTTCACGGATTGCCATTCGTTTCTCCCCCCCGCGGGGGATTGGCGAGCTCCGTTTTGGGAAAAAATTTTGTTAAAAATGTCGTCGCAATTTCAATTTAATTCCTCAAATCATGGTTCTTCTCCGTTCTGTCATGAGGTGAAAGTATCTGTAACTGCTGAGGGTAATGCGTATATGGAGAGTGAAGCGTTTAGGGTGGGTGTTGGTTCTTTCTTTTGTGAAATAAAGTTTTTGCATACGTTTGTCAGTGTATTGTGGAAATCGAGCTGCATAATCCGACCAATTTCTTTTATTCTAATGCGTAGTCGGATGGGCAGCTCTCCTTCCTCTTCCTGATCGAAAACTTCTTCTATCTGGCGCTCTTAGGCGATGGTGCATAGATTTTTCTATACCCTTACTAGTTTAGTATAACAATCGTCTTTTAGGGGAAGCTTCAACGAATTTGTAATCTTGCTTGGTAATTTTGATGCCAGTAACCTTACCCTCTCCCTTTGATCGATGATTTCATTAAGGTTGAAGATCATTGTCGTCTGCCGAATCCACTCTAAGGCATCAAATTCGTTGAAGGGGGGAATAGCATTGAGGGGGAGATTCTTCTTTCTTCCTTTTCTCCCTAAGAGAGTGGGGGAAGGGTGACTCTTCACCAGGTTTGTTGCTTCATACTCTTCTTG
>JABUQX010055763.1:30000-32500 GCA_015478945.1 Trachelipus rathkii
TTATTATCAGAGTTGATAGATCTAGTCCATTTATAAACATTATTATGGTTAATCCCTCTATTTCGCCCATAATTATAATCTATTAAAAGTACCCACTTTGCAGCAGCATTTCTAAAATTGTTAGCGTAATACTTTCTTCTTCGATGGAAGCCATTCTCCCCTCCCCCTGGATATTTCGGATAACCCCCATAAGTAAACCCCCCAAAATTCCTATACCGAATACCAGCAAAATGTCTGTAATTATGGCTATAATTCCTACCGTTATTATGATTATTATTATTATTATAATAATAATATTTTCTATTATTATAGTTATTATTATGACTATCATTATAATGATCATTGTAAAAATTATTTCTACTAAAATTATTATGATTATTATTATAAAACCATTTTCTACTATTACAGTTATTATTGTGACTATTATTATAATGACTATTATAAAAGTTACTTCTAAAATTGTTACCTCTAATATTAAAATTTTTCCGTCTAAAGTAAGTATTTCGCCACGTGTTTATTCCCCCCCTTTGGCCCGTTGTTGGAACCAGAGAGGAGCTTCTACGTTTCCCTGTATTAAATCTTGATCGTTAATGTTGATTGTAGAGTTTCTTGAAGTCTCGCATATTGTCTCCATTAGATTTGTGATTGTTCCAATTAGAGAAATCATTTCTTCTGTTGTTTTTTTCTGCATAGCTATTAAGCGTTCTATTTCACTTTCGTGAGTGGAAAATCCTCCTTGTCCATTTTGAGAAAAGTTGTCTTCTTCTCCCATTCCCCCATTTTGGGGAACCTCGTGAGGGATAAGTGAATTGGGGTTCGAGATTTCAGGCCAAGTGGTAACAGTCATCTTGCTTCTTGTTTCAATTTTGGGCGAATTTTTAACGGTTTTCCTTCTTCTTCTTGGGAGATTTGGAATTGATATATATTTTTTTTTGTAGTTTGAATTGTTTTATTTTATTTTGTATGTTTTTTGTGTGTGTCTGTGTTTTGATCGGCACTTTTTTTCTCGCTTCACTGATTAAAATTTTGTTTATTATGATTTTGCGTTTGTTTCACTTCACTTTTGTATATCAATGTTTGTTTGTTCGTCCACTCTGGGAGTCACCATTCTTTGTATTAACCCTTGAAGAGTTGAATACAGTGGTAATGAAAAGGGGTAATTACTTTTTATTTTTATTTCTAAGACTAATTAAATCAGGTAGTAAATAATAGCATCAATGTTTAAGAGTTAACACAATGGGCCAGTTCACAGTTATTAATAATATTGGTGAAGGTTAACATCATAATTTTTATAATCAAAACACAATTTTCCGGCCTTTTAACAAGCCGACACTCAATGCGACTTCTCTTCTTGTATCTTGAAGCCTAACTGCCTTATTTTTTCTCGGATGCCAGGCATTCTCCTTGAGCGTCACCGTCCAGTGACTCACTCTCACAAAAATAGTGCCATACAAAAGGTTGTTAAATATTTTTCATATATAATAAAATTAATAGTAAAATTTGATATACAGAGCTACTATGAGAGGTGTACATAATTATTGTGAGGCAAGGAGAAATCCTGCCCTCACATATATATATATATATATATATATATATATATATATATATATATATATATATATATATATATATATATATATATATATATATATATATATATATATATATATATATATATATATATATACTGCTATAAATTTAAGTTCACAGGACTACAACAGTTTTTTTTTTTTTTAAATTTTAACGTCACGGAGGGAGGACTTTATCTATTTAACTGCTACCTAGGATTCGGACCAGGAATCGAACCCTAGCTACATACCTCGCGACCCAGTCGAGCTACCACTGAGCCACGAAATAACAATCTTATTCTGCTATACTTATCCACTGTATATTATAAAAAAGATTAGGTAATAAACTTTCCAAAAAAAAAAAAAAAAATGAAAATGTAAAGATTCAGAAAAATGGTTAAGTAAGAAGAGTTTGTAAATTAAAACATAAAGAATTTACTAAAGCAAATTTACTCGTGTAATATTTCTCCGATTTTACCAAAATTAGAACAATCAATAAAAAGAATGTTTTCGATTATGTCTTGCTGAAGATTATGTCTTAGATTATGTCTTGTCTACCATTTGATTGGAGTTCCTTCGAAAAGTTGAATCACTGTCAACGAAGGGCTATGAAGTCTATGTCTAACCTAAACTATTCAGTATATATATATATATATATATATATATATATATATATATATATATATATATATATATATATATATATATATATATATATATATATATATATATATATATATATATATATACCGTATATATATATATATATATATATATATATATATATATATATATATATATATATATAGTTATATATATATATATATATATATATATATATATATATATATATATATATATATATATATATATATATATATATATATATATATATATATATATATATATATATATATATATATATATATATA
>JABUQX010055763.1:35000-37500 GCA_015478945.1 Trachelipus rathkii
CCTTCTTCGACTAAATCTTTCTCTCCTCATAATCCATGGTTCGATGCTTGTTCTCTGGCCATTCAGGCTAGAGACAATGCGTATCGGGGTGGTACCTCGCCCTCCCATCACTCTCGCTAATTTTCCCTCAACTGGAAATCGCTGCAGGATATTCTTTGACGAACAAAGTAAACTTTCAATAAACAAAGTGCGCTAACCTCCTTCGTTCTCTACTGATGAATCTTTCTGGCCTCTTGCCAAAAAAATCTCCCCTAACAACTTCTGTAAATCTACCTTTCCTCCTCTTATTCGATCTTATGCTTTGTTGCTAACTCTCCAACTGAAAAGGCCAATCTCTTTCTGGCCTCCTATTTTCCTCGCTTAACTCAACCCTGGACGATTTTGGCATTCCTCTTCCTCCTCCTTCTCTTCTCAGGTGTCCTATGCCTTTGCCTGAGATTACATTTGATCGGGTGCATGGGCTCCTGAAATCTATGAACGTTAGGAAGGCGGTGGCCCGGATGGCATTCCTCCCTGAGTTTTGAGGGGAGTGTGCTTCCGTGCTGGCCCTCCTCTCGTTCAACTATATTCTCTTATGCCTCAATACTAGCACATTCGTCAATGTTACAAGTGCGCATATGTCCAACCTATTCCGAAAAAAAGGAAGTCAGCTTTGATCCTTCTAACTATCGCCCTATAGCTCTAACCTGTATTCCTATCTAAGATCTTTGAAACCCTTCTCACCTCCTTACTTCTTAGACCATCTGGAATCTCATTCCTTCTTCCGATCGCCAGTAATGGCTTCGGCGCTCGAGGTCTACTGGTGATATACTTCCTATCTAACAGATTTATGGTTTTCCCACCCTCAGGAATTACGGGGAGACTTGTGTGGCGCCTGACATATCCAAAGCATTTGACCGGGTATGGCACGCGTCACTGCTCTCCAAGCCCCCCTCCTTTGCTTCTCTTTGCTTACTTACGTCTAGCTTTCTTCAAATGGCGACTTCTTCTTCTTTTTCTGTCAATAGTGGTGTTCCTCAGGGTTCTGTCTTATCTCCTACTTTATTCTTGCTTTTCATTAATGATCTTCTCGTCTGCACATCTAAGTTCTAACTCTATCCACTCATATGCCGGGATGACTCGACCCTTCATTCTTCAACCCATTTCAATTCTGCCCTTCTTTACTTCTAGAATTGCCTCTCGTCTTAATCCTTTCCGATTCTATTCTCTCTGATCTGGATAGAATTTCCGGGTGGGGTCATCTGCAACCTTGTGAAATTTAATTTTTTAAACCCAACTTCTACAAATCTCCCTCTAAGACACCTTCTAACTTTCCTATCTCTTTCGACGGTTCTCTCTGTCTCTCCTGTTGACAATATAAATATCCTTGGCCTTAAACAACAAAATGTCTTGGAAACCTCACATCACAAAGGTTGCCAGTGGCCTCAAAGAAACTGGGCTCTGTTTAGACTGCGAGACTTTTTTTCTCTTCACAGTTACTCCAGTTATACAAGGGTCTCATCCTTCCTTGGTATGGAGTACTGCTATCATATCTGGGGCCAAGGTTTCACCAGGCTTTTGAAAGGGTCCGAGTCAAAGGCAAAAAGACTTATAAACTGTCCTGTACTTTCTAGTTCACTTGACCCTCTATCTTTGCGGCGCGATGTTGGTGCTTTATCTCTTTTCTATAGGTACCGTAGCGGCAGGTGCTCGAGGGAACTTTCCACTCGCGTGCCGCCTCCTTTAAGACGCCCTCGTAGCACAAGGGGTGCTGTGTCGGCACATGAGTTTTGTGTTGATGTTAGCAACTCCAGACTAGTTCGCTGCGGCGCCTCCTTCTTTCCTGCCACCTCTGTTCTGTGGAATTCTCTTCCATCTTCTGTGTTTCCTACTCAATTTAATCTCCCTCACTTTAAAGCCCGCGTCTGTGCTCATCTGCGTAATTTGCGTTAGTTGAAATTTTGTTGAGTGTAACACCCCCTTGAATAGGGCTTTGCCCGTGAGCGGTGGTGATAACTAAAAAAAAAAAAAAAAAAAAAAAAAAATAAAACAAAATAAAAATTAATGAAAGTTGTGTGTTATGCCAGACACAAAACCAAGCCCCCTCACAGAACCCCATCATTCACTCCTATTATGCACCATTCTTCTCGCTTGACCAAATTGACATTCCTTCTTTCATACATTCCTCTTAATGACTCAATGCGCTTTTTCTTAGGTCTCCCAGCCTTTAGACTCCCTACCATAATTAACCAAATGACTATCATCCATCCATCCATCTCATATGACCAAACCATCTTAATATACTCTCATTCACGCTTATCTCCAAACCACACAGCTCCATAACATGTTCAATTCCTCATTTTATCAATTTTTCTCACACCTAACAAATACCCTAAGATTAGCCATCTGAACAGATTGCACCTTAAATTTATACCTCTTATCCCACACCTTGCATTAACACCGGTAACATATACCCTCATGCTGAACCCTAGCTCACTCAAGTCATAGTCCCTTTGCATTC
>JABUQX010055763.1:42500-52500 GCA_015478945.1 Trachelipus rathkii
GTCCTTTTTTTGAAACCCTTGTCCCGATATAGAAGAGAGTCCCGATTTCGTCCCGATTTTATGATTCAAACCCCTTTAATATGCTTTTCATATATTTTAATTTTTTTTAATGAATTTATATATATATATATATATATATATATATATATATATATATATATATATATATATATATATATATATATATATATATATATATATATATAAAATGTTAAACTAATACATTTTTTAAGGGCATGAGGTTTTTGTCAATCGATATATACATTTTTAAATTATCGCTTGTGCCTATGCTGACCAACAGTCTGACAAGACAGCAACAAAAAGTACTTCAAGCAATATTTTGTGTTGTTGTTGTCAGTTTGTCCAAAGATTAATAATAATATATTAATACACTATGGTTTGTCTTACTCTTACGTGTCTGGTAGATGCTCGCGCAGTTCTTAATTTTAGTAATTGAATTATATTCTTATATATATATATATATATATATATATATATATATATATATATATATATATATATATATATATATATATATATATATATATATATATATATATATATATATATTACTATATTTATATATATATATATATATATATATATATATATATATATATTATATAGGGTTGTGAAAAAAACGGTTTTTTTTAATTTGTTTTTTTTTTAAAACAAAATGTTTTTTTTTGTTTTTTTTTAAAATTACCTCTTTTTATGTATATAAAAGATGTTTTAAATTATACAGTAGTACCAATACCCCTTCTAGGCCTAAATATTGACTATTAATACGGATTTTATATATACAGTATATATATATATATATATATATATATATATATATATATATATATATATATATATATATATATATATATATATATATATATATATATATGATCAAAAAAAGGATGGTATAACAGGTGGTTTTGGGGTGTCAGGAGAAAATGAGAATGGTAGGAAGGTGATTGATTTCTGTGAGGGAAGAGGTATGTGTGTAAGTAATACTTTCTTTAAACACAAGAGTATCCATAAGTATACTAGAGTTGGTGTAGGTAGAGATGGTATCGAAGTGAAAAGTATGATTGATTTTGTGTTGGTGAAGAAGGAGATGTTGAAGTATGTATCTGATGTTAAATCAGTGAGGGGTTTAGGAATGGGATTATCGGATCATTATGTTGTTCTATGTAAAATTAAGTTAGTGGGGAGCTTGGATGGAGAGGAAGGTGATACGGAAGGAAGTGGGTAAAATTAAGAGTGAGAAGTTTAGTGAACAAGGTAATAAGGATAAGTATGTAAGAACGCTTGCAAGTAAATCAGTTGAATGTGAACAAGTTGAAACTGAATAAATCTGGAAGCAAATGAAGGAAGCAATTGTTAGCAGTGCAAAAGAAGTATGTGGGTGTGCTAAAGTAGGAAGTAAGAATGATAACAGTGAGTGGTGGAATGAAGAGGTGATGCAAGCGGTTAAAAGTAAAAAAGAAGCGTGGTTGAATGTACTAAAGGCTAATGATGAAGTTTCAAAAGAAAGATGTTTGGAAGTATATAAGGAGGAAAAAAGGAATACTAAAAGGTGCATACGTAGGAGAAAAGAAGAGGTAAATGAACAGTTTGGAAGGAGGATGAATGGGGACATACAAGGGAATAGGAAGCTCTTCTGGAAGGAAGCGCGAAAGGTTAAGAATTAGAATAAGGGGAACCTGCTTAGAATAATGAATAGGGATGGTGTTTTTGTAATTGATGAAATGGATGTGAGTGGAGTGTGGAAAGAACATTTTGTAAATCTGGATAATATTGGCAGTAATGATGAGGTGATAATGACTGTGTGTGTGGGTTTGATGGTGCAAGAAGGAATAGGTATTTTGGGAATGAGGTTATTAGCAAGGAGGAGGTAATGGGTAGAGTGAGAAAGTTGAAGAATGGTAAATCTGCAGGTATAGATAAAATTACTGGTGAAATGATCAAGAACGGAGGCAAGATGGTGATTGATTGGATCTTGAAGTTGTGTAATAAAGCGTTTATGGAGGGTATAGTTTCGAGGGATTGGAGGAGAGCAGTAATAGTACCTTTATATAAGGGTAAGGGAGATAAAGGGAACTGTAGAAATTATAGGGTATTTAGTTTATTTATTGAGTGTTGTAGGGAAGATATATGCTGGTGTTTTGGTCGAAAGAGTGCGCAGAGTGACTAAAGGACTGATTGGTGAAGAACAAGGTGCGTTTAGGAGTAGTAGAGGATGTGTGGATCAAATCTTTACATTGAAGCAAATGATAGAGAAAATTAGAGAGAGGAAGAATAAATTGTATTTAGGTTTTATGGATTTGCAACAGGGGTATGATAGGGTTAATAGGGAAGGTCTATGGCAGGTGTTAGTGATATATAGTGTTGGTGATAGGCTTCTGAATGGAATCAAAGTATGTATGATGATAGTGAGGTGTGTGTAAGAATAAATGGTGTCAAAAGTGATTGGTTTAGTATTAATAGCGGAGTGAGGCAGGGTTGTGTTATGTCTCCTTGGTTTTTCAATTTGTATATGGATGGGGTTATGAAAGAATTGAAGGTGGGCGTGACAGGAAATGGTGTTAGAATGATGGAGATGAGTGGAGGGTGCCCTACCTATTATATGCGGATGATTTGGTTTTGTGTGGCGAATCTGAAGAGAATTTGAGAGGATTGGTAGAGAGATTTGGCAGGGTGTGTAAAAGGAGGGGTTTGAAAGTAAACATAGATAAGAGTTAGGTTATGGTTGTGAGTGAGGACAGTCCTCAGTGTGAAGTTATGTTAGATGGTGAGCAGCTGGAACAAGTGTCTGAGTTTAAATATTTTGGGTATATGTTGGATGAGAAGGGAACGGATGATGCAGAGTTTAGTAGGAAAGTTGTGAATGGCAAGAAGGTGGCTGGTGCAATTAAATCGTTGGTGAATTTAAGGGACTAAGTCTTTAGTGCGCTAGGGTCTTACATGAGGGTATGTTGTTACCTGTGTTATTGCATAGTAGTGAGACTATGGTCTGGAATAGGAAGTATAGATCTAAAGTTCAATGTGTTCAGATGGACAATCTTAGGGGCATGCTAGGTGTGAGAAGAATTGATAAAATGAGGAATGAACATATTAGAAACTTGTGTGGTGTGAAGAAAGGGGTAAACGAGAGAATAAATGCAAGTATGTTGAGATGGTTTGGTCATGTGGAAAGGATGAATGATAGTCAGTTTTTAAGCAGATGTATAGTGGCGAGTGTGTTGAAAACCGACGGGCTGGGAGATCGAAGAAAAGGTGGATTGAGTCAGTAAACGAATGTCTGAAGGAGAGAAATGTGAGTTTGGCAGAGGCGAGAATAAAGGTGCATAATAAGAGAGAATGGCGGGGTTTTGTGAGGGGGTATGGTTGTGGCCCACCTGGGTCAAGGGATGAACCCTTACACTGATGATTTACCATAGTGAGGGTCCGTCGCAGTCCCGTGAAGCTATAGGGTGGATTTTCTGACTGCGACGAGTCCTTACTAATTAATGGAACAGAGGGGGGGTAAGGCTGGGCTTTCTTTTCGACTTTTGTCATATTCTTCTACTGCTTTTCTTTTCTGATGCTTGTTACGCACCTTACCACCAGTCTTGGGGAGAAAAAGGTAGATGAAAATATATATATATATATATATATATATATATATATATATATATATATATATATATATATATATATATATATATATATATATATATATATATATATATATATATATAATATAATAAAGAATATATATATATATATATATAATAATAATAATAATAATAATAATAATAATAATAATAATAATAATAATAATAATAATAATAATCAGATCATGTGAAATGTAATAATTATATGCCCTAGAGCACTAATAAAACTTTATTAAGCACTAAACTCTACTTTATATATTGTATACCTCTTTTAACATATTGTATTTACTGTATTTTAATGCTAAATACCCTAAAAAGACTTGATATATATGAAAAATAAGTAATTTAAAAAAAAAAACAAAAAAAAAAACCAAAAATTTTGGCCATTGGTCTTTTTTTAAAAAAAAACGTGTTTTTTTAAAAAAAAAAAATGTTTTTAATCCCAACCCTATATATATATATATATATATATATATATATATATATATATATATATATATATATATATATATATATATAAATATATATATATATATATATATATATATATATATATATATATATATATATATATATATATATATATATATATATATATATATATATATATATATATATATATATATATATATATATATATATGTTATGTCTCATGGTTATTCAATGTGTATATGGATGGGGTTATGAAAGAATTCGAGGTGGGGATGGCAGGAAATGGTGTTAGAATGATGGAGAATGGAGGAGTTTAAGGTGGGTTGAGTGTATGCAGATGATTTGGTTGTGTGGTGAATCTGAAGAGAGTTTGATAGGATTGGTAGAGAGATTTGGCAGGGTATGTGAGGGGTTTGAAAGTAAACGTAGATAAGAGTAAGGTTATGGTTGTGAGTGAGGACAGTCCTCAGTTGTGAAGTTATGTTAGATGTTGAGCAGCTGGGCAAGTGTCTGAGTTTAAATATTTAGGGTATGTGTTGGATGAGAAGGGAACGGATGATGCAGAGTGTAGTAGGAAAGTTGTGAATGGCAGGAAGGTTGCTGGTGCAATTAAATCGTTGGTGAATGTAAAGGGACTAAGTCTTGAGTGCGCTAGAGTCTTACATGAGGGTATGTTGTTACCTGTGTTATTGTATAGTAGTGAGACTATGGTCTGGAATAAGAAGTATAGATCTAAAGTTCAATGTGTTCAGATGGACAATCTTAGGGGCATGCTAGGTGTGAAAAGAATTGATAAAATGAGGAATGAACATATTAGAGAGTTGTGTGGTGTGAAGAAAGGGGTAAATGAGAGAATAAATGAAAGTATGTTGAGATGGTTTGGTCATGTGGAAAGGATGAGTGATAGTCGGTTGGTTAAGCGGATGTATAGTGGTGAGTGTGTTGGGAACCGACCGACCGGCTGGGAGACCGAAGAGAAAGTGGATTGAGTCGGTGAACGAATGTCTGAAGGAGAGAAATGTGAGTTTGGCAGAGGCGAGAATAAAGGTGCATGATAGGAGAGAATGGCGGGGTTTTGTATGGAGGCATGGTTGTGGCCCACCTGGGCCAGGGGATGAACCCTTACATTGACGATTTACCATAGTGAGGGTCCGTCGCGGTCCCATGATGCTCTAGGGTGGATTTTCTGTCTGTGACGAGCTCTCGCTAATTAATGGTACAGAGGGGGCGGTAAGGCTGGGCTTTCTTTTCGACGTTTGTCATGTTCTCCTACTGCTTTTCTTTTCCGATGCTTGTACAGCACCTTACCCCCAATCTTGGGGCAAAGAGGAAGGTGAAGAAGAAGAAGAATATATATATATATATATATATATATATATATATATATATATATAAATATATATATATATATATATATATATATATATATATATATATATATATATATATATATATATATATATATATATATATATATATGATAGAGTTAATAGGGGAGTGAACAGATTTTTCGTTCTGAAAATATGGTAACCTTATATATACGGTATTGACATCTTATATAAATATATATATATATATATATATATATATATATATATATATATATATATATATATATATATATATATATATATATATATATATATATATATATATATATATATATATATATATATATATATAATTAAAATATATATATAAATAAATAAATATATTTTAAATATATATCTCTCAAAAACTACAATAGCTACATGGGAAAATTTTACATAGGAAAATGTAAAAAAAATAAAAAAATAAAAAAAATTATTGTTAATAATTATAGTAATATGATTAGAAAGCCTATTTAGAGACCTTTTATTGGTTACTCGTTAAAATAAATAGACTTTCTATTAAATTTTGCTTTTTTTTAACTAAAGAATACCCCCAAGGGTATACCGCACCGATGGCAGGAGTCGGGGTCTCTCGGCCTTCCGGGGAACTACGGGTTAGGACTAATTCCCCCCCTCCGGGGAGGGTCTCCGGAACCCCCGCTCTTTGGTATTTGGGTGTCGCGGGGGTTCCTCCGCCCCTCCCCTACGGGGTATGGAAAACGTCCCCCCCTGTGTTCCCCGTCGGCTCGAGCCCCCTACATTGCCGTGTAATACCTTTACAAATAATATATATATATATATATATATATATATATATATATATATATATATATATATATATATATATATATATATATATATATATATATATATATATATATATATATATATATATATATATATATATATATATATACTATGTCCCAGCACCCCCCAAAAAAAAATAGCCAATTCCCTGTAGGTTTTGTAGTTTTCGAGATTTTTTTTTTTTTTTTTTTTTACAGTTTCCTCGGTAAAATTTTGCCAGGATTCCAACAATGTATTTCTTTTCCCTGTAGCTATTGTAGTTTTGAGTTATTATGGATTTTGAGATCTTCTATATAAATATATATATATATATATATATATATATATATATATATATATATATATATATATATATATATATATATATATATATATATATATATATATATAATATGTATATATAACTCTATAAAATAACCTTATATATATATAACTATATTATATATATATATATATATATAGGACCTTTTTTACTTCATCACGACATTTATTATTTTCTGACAAATGAATGCTTTCGAACAAAAAATTTAGCTTTAACTTAAGTTAAAAAATAAGAACTATTCATACGAAATAATATTTAATAAATATTTAATTTATTGTGAAGTTCAAAAAAGTTACAAATTTAAGAAAAACAATTCTTTTGAACATTTATTGAGAGAAAAAAATACCTTATAATAATAAATAAATGGTCAGCCTCTAGAAGAGCCACAATCCATATCTCAAAAACTACAACAGCTACCGGGAAAAGGAATACATTGCTGGAATGCTGGTACAATTTAGTGCGTAAAAAAAAAAAAAAAAAAAAAAAAAAAAAAAAATAGCTACAGGAAGGAATACTTTTTAATACATTTTTAGAATCCTGGTAAAAAAAATGTCAAAAAAAAAAATTATTGTTAATAATTATAGTAATATGAGTAGAAAGCCTATTTAGAGACTTTTTATACGTTACTCGTTAAAATAAATAGACTTTTTAGTAAATTTTTTTTTTTTTTTTAACTAAAGAATACCCCAAGGGTATACCGCACCGATGGCAGGAGTCGGGGTCTCTCGGCCTTCCGGTGAACTACGGGGTAGGACTATTCCCCCCCTCCGGGGAGGGTCTCCGGAACCCCCGCTCTTTGGTATTTGGGTGTCGCGGGGGTTCCTCCGCCCCTCCCCTGCGGGGTATGGAAAACGTCCCCCCCTGTGTTCCCCGTCGGCTCGAGCCCCTACATTGCCGTGTAATACCTTTACAAATAATATATATATATATATATATATATATATATATATATATATATATATATATATATATATATATATATATATATATATATATATATATATATGCTCTTCTCTTATATATATGTATATATAGTATGTCCCCACGTCGTCTCAGCTCCCCCAAAAAAAACCGAATTTTTATGTTTATTTTTAATTATTTTTATTTTTTTTTTTATCCTTCTTTCCAACTTTGTATTCCTTTTTCCTGTAGCTATTGTAGTTTTTTCGATATCTGTGTTTTTGTGTAATTTTTTTTTTTTTTTTTTTTTTTACAATTTTCTCGATAAAATTTTGCCAGTATTCCAAATGATTATTAAGTTTTACACTAAAAAATTTAAAAAATAACTTGTCCGAATCCATAAATTCTTTTATAAAAATAAAATCTCTTGACGAAATAAAAAAATATATATATATATATATATATAGGCTATATATATATATATATATATATATATATATATATATATATATATATATATATATATATATATATATATATATATATATATATATATATATATATATATATATATATATATATATATATATATATATATATATATTTTTTTTTCTTTTATTCTCTCTATATATATATATATATATATATATATATATATATATATATATATATATATATATATATATATATATATATATATATATAGTATATATATATATATATAATAACCTACGTATATATATATAAATATATATATATATATATATATATATATATATATATATATATATATATATATATATATATATATTATCATTTTTAAGCTTCACACTAAAAAATTTAAAAAATAACTTGTCCGAATGCATAAATTCTTTCATAAAAATAAAATGTCGTGACGAAATAAAAAAGGGCCTATATATATATATATATATATATATATATATATATATATATATATATATATATATATATATATATATATATATATATATATATATATATATATATATATATATATATATATATATATATATATATATATATATATATATATATACTCTATATATATATATATATATAACTAATATATATATATATATATATATATATATATATATATATATAAGCAACTTTAAAATTACAATAGCATTTTGCACAATGGGATTCAAGGTCTAGTTTTATTACTCAGGATCTTCGTTCCCTTTTCCGCTTTTTCTTTTTTAATTTTTTCCTTTTGTTTAAAAATTGGCATCAATTTCTAACTGAGGGGAAGTGTGTGTTTGTGTGTGAGGGGATTAAGAGTGCGAAATGTTATAAAAAAAAAGGAATTATTTATTTATTATTATTATTATTATTATTATTATTATTATTATTATTGAAATTATTATTATTGAGTATTATTATTAATGAAATTATTATTATTATTATTATTATTATTATTATTATTATTATTATTATTATTATTATTATTATTATTATTATTATTATTATTATTATTATTATTATTATTATTATTGTTATTATTATTAACGAAAATTATTATTAATGAATGAATTTTTGATGAAAATTATTATTATTATTATTATTATTATTATTATTATTATTATTATTATTATTATTATTATTATTATTATTATTATTATTATTATTATTATTATTAGTAGTAGTAGTAGTAGTAGTAGTAGTAGTAGTAGTAGTAAACAGCTATTATTATTATTATTATTATTATTATTATTATTATTATTATTATTATTATTATTATTATTATTATTATTATTATTATTATTATTATTATTATTATTATAAAATTAATGTTTCGTTTCTTACGTAATAATAGATAAATACTCTTTAAAGTATTGAAATTAATAAATATTTTTATTTATTTATTTATTTATTTATTTATTAATTTATTTATTTTATTTGTTAATCCGTTTACTTATTTGTAATTTTATTTATTAATACGTATAATAATTATATTATTGAAGCTAACAGCAATGGTTTAATTAATACTAAGAAATTCTAATAATATAAATTTTCATATAATAACTTAATAATAACTTAATAATTAACTTATTAATTAATTAATAACTTATTAATTAATAATAACTTAAAATTAATAATGCAAGGTTATATTATATTAATTTATTTTTAATTTAGATAATTTACTTAATAGTACACCTTTCTTTCATGATTTGATAACAAACATCAATGAAGATTGAAGGGAGAGGGGAGCAGGAAGGTGGGGGGGGAGGCCCACCTTCCCGCTCCCCTCCCCCTTTCAATCTTCATTGATGTTTTTTTTAAACGTCGTTTTTGTTATTGTAATCTTCACCTCCCTTTAAGAGTTTAAGTGGAAGAAGATTTTTACCCTTTTTTTTTATGAAGTTGCCAAAACTTTCGCTCAGTTCTTCTTCTTCTTCTTCTTCCGATGAAAGACGAAGGAGGTGATGCTTCTGCTTCAGTAAGTCCCATCGACGCCTCACCTGTTTTTCTCTTTGGAGTTTTACATTGGGGTGGTC
>JABUQX010055764.1:0-33080 GCA_015478945.1 Trachelipus rathkii
TATATAGATTATTAATACATGTTTATTATATATATTAATATTAAATATATATATATATTACATTTCATTTCTATACACCAATATATATATATACATAATATAACTATATATTAATATATATATATACCTATATACATATATATAATTATATATATATATACTATTTATATTAACTATATTTATAGTATAAACTATATCACTATAGCTACCTAATATATATCATATTAATATAATATATATATATATATATATATATACTATATACTATACTATATATATATATATCACTCTCAACCTCCCTTATACTTAATACCTCTTATACTTACCTACTATACTACAACCCTACTGGCCAATCCGTAAGAGGCTCAGCATGTAACTAGAAAACTATAAAACTAAAGAAAATAATATAACATTATTTGATTTCAGTCAAGTAATTCATCGCAAATAAAAAAAAAAAGTTATTTATCTAATATTTATTAATAACACTTAAACATATACAAATTTCATAGGATGGAGGACACATTTTGTTGATTTGTTTTGCATTAGTTTAGCGAGAGCAACTGTTTGCCAATACTATTTTATTTTCTAGGCTTATGAAATATTTTATTTTTTTCTATCTTTTTGAGTGGTTTCGAGCCGACGGATGGAATCAGAGGGGGAGAAGTCCCCCCGTCGTCCCGTAGGCGAGAAACGACTGTTCCATTTAATTTTTACAGTCGGTATCTTCAAGTTATAAAGAAAAAATCAGCATTTTGCAACTTTGCGCGTGCTCCCTCCTGACTACCATGACAATAATCTTTCAAAAAACTGTAATGTTCACAAAAGTTAGCAATGAAGTTCAAATATATATATTATATATAATATATATATATATATTGATATTATAATATATATAATATATATATATATATATTAAAAATATAATATATATATATATATAAATTATTTTAAATGAAATGAGTCACAGAAGATTTACTCTTCATCAGCGGGATTCGAACTCACTGACCTTCGAAACGTGTGCTGAAGGGTGACAGTAAAACTGAAATTCTATTTAAGGACATCTTATACCCTAATATAGTATATTTTTTAAAAAGGTTTAATTTTTTAATATTCTTTTTTTAAAATTCAGCTTTAAAAAATTCTGAATAATAATAATATTTATTTCGTGTAGCTTTTAGTTTTTTTAGTTTACATGTGGGCTTTCGGGATGACTGACCTAAAATAATCAAATATATTTATATTATATATTATTATATATAATAATAATGATATATATATCTATATATATATATATATAATATTATAATCACCTATTTATGATATATTAAAAGTATATTATAAGTAATATTAATATAGTATATAAATATTATTATAATAAATTGTATTATTAATTATAATATATATGAATATATAGTATATATATATATTGTAATTATAAAATGAGTATATATATATTATTATTATATAACCGTTAAGTAGGAGGTGGGGTTTGAGGGGTCTAAACCCTTGAATATTTAACACCTATCAATAATATTTTGTCCTTGAATTCTTAACTTTCCATTTATACAATTATAATAATAATCATAAAAATTATGAAGCAATATAATAGAAATGGAAAACATTTTTGTAATATCGTGAAGACTGTCTTAGGTTTCACAACTATTAAATGAAATCTTATGGATAGCTAATACTACAATGATGGTTAAATAAATAGACTTCATGATTGGATACTAGATTATTGCTTAAGACATACAAAAGACATAACATAAGTTTAACGTAAATTCTACATCTTAGATTCAACATAATAGTGCGTTTTTCAAAGAAGCTCGAGTGCAAATCGACTCGAAACGCTTCGAATGAAAAAATTGCAATTAAACAAATACTTATTTTAAGTACCTGGAAACGGCGAGCGCGCCCGTCGGATCACTGAACAAGGTCACCATACTCTAACTATAGCTTATGTATTTAAGTGAATGAAGGATTAAAAACGGCTGATAGTGGCGTAGAAGTGGCAGAAACGGCGCGGAAAACATTGCCATAATGCGCCTGTGTGCCACTCGGAATACAGTCGGGCTTCTGAAACGCAGCTAATATGAAATGCTACTAAAATTTAATAATTTGTAATCTTAAATCTTGTGTAAAAATTCATTTCATTGTTAGAGCCTTCTTTGTACTCTAATATTTCTCTTCCGCATAAAATCAAACCTGTTTATTTTCTTTTTTCACATAAATTAGAACATTCTACCTTATGGCAACCCTTCCATTCTCCTACAATCATACCAAATACTCCTATTTACATACTCCGGAGAGTCTTTCATATGTGACCAGAAAATTTGATATAGAATAAATAATAATATATCATATAAATATAACATAATAATAATATAAATAAATTAATAATAATATAAAATATGAATAATAATAATAATATACAATGATAATAGAATAATAATAATCATAATAATATAATTATAAATGATAACATAAAAATAATAAGAATTTTATATAATGCTTACCATAAAATAATAATAATAATAATAATAATAATAATAATAATAATAATAATAAATAATGATAAAATAATATAATATAATACAATAATATAATAATATAATATAATTATAATAATAATAATGAAATAGGGACTAATATATAAATATAAATATAAATAAAATAACTGAATTAATAATAAAATAATAATAATAATAATAATATATATATAATAATTAATAAATATAAATATCAATAAGAAAATAATTGAAATGGAAAAAAGTAATAAAATATAATAATAATAATATAATAATAATAATAATTATATAATAATAATAATAAGAATAATATTTATGATAATAAGTCATAATAATAATAATATATGAATAATAATAATATATATAATAATGATAATAATAATGAATAATATATAATAATAAAATAATAATATAATAATAAATAATAATATAATAATAACTCTATTTAACAATCATCATCATAATAATAATAGATAATAATTATAATAATAATATATCAATAAAATAATTCACATAATAAAATAATAATAATAAATAATAAAACGTACAATATAATAATAATACTATTAATAATAAATAATAAAATAATAATAATAAATAAATAGTAATAGAAAATAATATATATATAATATAGATATATACATAATAATATCATAATATAATAATAATAATAATAATCATCATAATATATTAATTAGTAATAATATAAAAATAATAATATAATAATAAAAAATAATTAATGTTGAATAATAATATAAATATATAATGAAAATATAAAATAATAAAATATCAATAATAATTCATAATAATAATAATAATATATAATATTAATAATAATATTATAATAATATTATAAATAATAGTATACTAATATTATATAGTAATAATAATATATTGATTATTTGGATTAGTGATTTATAATATAATACATAATCTATAAATAATAATAATAATAAGAAATAATAATAATATATCACTAATAATACTAATAATAATAAGAATAATACATAAATAGTAAATAGTATTAATACTACTACAGAGTAGTAGTAGCAGTAGTCACTACGAGAACGAAATTCATTAGTATTTTGTTATTAGCTAATATTAAAGATCAAGGGTATTAATCAAATGAATATGAAGGAAAATATATATGTATACATGATTAACATTTTAAAAAGTTTTCCATCGAACATTGAAAATCTTTTTGACTTGTTTTTAGGCACACACATTTTAGAATTATGAATTCGACGAGCAAGTTCGATAATAAATATATATATATATAATATATATATATAATATCATTAAGAGGAAAGAGTGGACTAATAGGCAAAGATAGTTATATCAGCCGGTTTGGTAATATATAGTATAAATAAATTTATTTTAGTATGTTTATACATAATTTAAATTTTTTCTATTATATAATAGTAAAATATATTAAGATATTTATATATATATATATAATATACTATATAAATAATATATATATTATAATATATAGATATATACTATTATATACATATATATATATGATATATATATTATATATATAATATATATATTTATATAAATATATATATAATATAATATAATAAATATATATATATATATAATATATATTATATATATATCATTATTGTATATATATATATATATATTATATATATATATTGTACCTCGACTATGTAGACATCATAATATATTTTTTAGTTAGTAATTCGACATTTGTATCATATATCGAAATTCGAAATGTACTCAAGCAAATAAATATTTTACTTTATTTTTCCAATTGTAATTTAAGTAAGCAAATGGAGGATAAATTTAGTATGTGTTTACATAAAGATAAACAAAAAAGATTTTAGACAAAAGATGTTTGTTTAAAATTGTTAAATATAAATTAACACTTAAATATTTTATTTCAATTAATTAATAAAGGAGCAATAGGTAATAGATTAAAAAGTAAAGTCAAAAAACTAAATCACAAACTAGATTATGTGAATTTCAGTACCGAATGAAGGACGTTGCATACAACAAACAATCAATTTTTCAGATTTACTGGTTAGAAATCACGCCTTATGACCCTCATTCAAAGTATTCTAGGATGGAACGCAAATGAGCTGAAATAGGTGTGACATCAATTACCGTGTGATTTTTGGACGAAACTTATAGCAAGATACTCTAATACCCTATCTAAGCATCAGAACTCGCATATTCACTTCGGATGAAGAATTCTAAGAAAGTCAACACAATGACACAGAGCTTATTTTAGATGATAATACGTCAGCAGAAAATTATTTTTATTAATGCCAAAAGGATAAGCCAGTTGTCCTACTTATAATGCTGAAAACGGGGGAATGGAGATTGATCTACAAAATACTTCTGGAAATTTTATATTTGGATTTATAATTACTTCTTATAATGAGTGGATTTATAATAAAAAATAATTTTCTATACATCTTCCACATATAAAATTCGATTTTGGGGGGAGTTTTAGTACAAAATAACAATTGATGTTATTTTTAAATTTTTTGTTGAAGATTATGTTGATGATAATAAATTTAGACAAAATCAATGCGATGATTTCTATATTAATTTAAAATAATCACATAAAATACTATAATAATGAAAGCGAATAGATATATCGATAAAATAAGAATGATAAAACGATTACATAAATAAATGAATAGAACATAATATAATAATAATAGATATTTTTATTAGTTATTATATTATTAATTATTTATTATTACTATTGCGGTAGTAATTATTATCAATAATTTTATTTTAATATAATTCTATTATATTAATTATATTATCATTATTATTATTATTATTATTATCGAAATTATTAGTTATCAGACTTAGTAATATTTTATTGATTAAATGCTAAATTAATATTTATTTTTATTATATTATTATTATTATTATTATTATTATTATTATTATTATTATTATATTATTATTATTATTATTATTATTATTATTATTATTATTATTATTTATATTATTATTATTATTATTATATTATTTTTCATTCCTTGACTCTAATATTTCTTAATAGTTTTTCAGTACATCATAAATTTCTGACAAGAAAAAATTGCCTCATTGAATATAGATGAAGCCATTCCTTTCCTATAGAAAAAATAATTTAAATTTTAACTTAGGAATATATTATATATATATATAATATTATTATCGTAATATCATATATATATGTATATATATATATAATAATATATAAATATATATTTTAAATATAAAAAATATATTATAAATCGTATTTATATATATAATTTTATATAAATATATATATAATTATATAATACTATATATAAATATATATTATATATATATATATTATAATATATATATTATATATAATAATATATAATATTATATATTGTGAATTTAAGATTAATATAAGAATGGGTATTGTCGTGCACAAGTCTGCTCGTGTGAAATTTTTCGCATATTCAAAAAACTATTGAATCAAATTTCTCCAAAATTTGCGCCTTAGCTCAGTGGTCAGAGCATCGCCACTATATTGTGAGGCACAGGTTCGGTCACTTGGTCGGCGTATGATGTGAGCTGTTCTTTTTTTGGTCTGGTCTTGTTCATGACATTAAACTGAGGCATCAACACCTTCTAGATTAGAGACACCAGCCACACGTAGCTGTGGTGTTAATCTTCTTCTCTCTCCTCTCTCTCTCTCTTCTCTCTCTCTCCTCTCCCTCTCTCTCTCTTTTCTCTCTCTCTCTCTCTCTCTCTCTATATCCTCTCTCTTCTCTCTCTCTCTGTCTCTCTCTCTCTCTTTCTTCATCTCTCTCTTTGATATAATATAATATATATTATAATATAATATTTACTATTATATAATATTATATATATTATATATATCTAAATTAGTAAGTATATATATATACTATTAAGTACGTCAAACACTCGCATTCGAAGCTCGTGATATGTCTCCCATTGGCCTGTAGTGGTGTTATGGCATTATCCCATGAAATTCCAATGAACATATGTTCACTTTCTCTTCTCTTCAGTTCATGACTCCCTTTTCCGACAATATCTTACAGACATTTACATTATCCTGTCGTGTAGGCAGAAAGAATTGACCAAAGACTATGTCTGATGTCGTGAGAAGGCGATAAAGCGGACAGTGTATTGGTTTGGCTGCCCACTACAACCTTTATGCTTGCTAGGTAGTTTGTAGTCTCCTCGAACATGTTCGTGATCGGCTAGAGAACCATGTTAATTTTTAGACGTAGAAATGGTATGAATGTTTAGGGTAGCATGTAATGTCAGTAGATAAATGTTTAAAATTAGATAGAGGAGAGAGGTGATGATGTATTTTTTAAAAAGGGTTAATTTGATTTGCCTCGCTTTAACTTGAAATCAAAGATGAAAGGATACTGGGAAAATTTGTGGTACGAAAGTGCATGTTGTACTGTCTGGATGAGTTTATGAGGAGTGATGGAGGAAAGAGGAATTACGATTCTGGATGTAAGTGAACAGTGTGGCACAGAGCCATGTGTTTTGTGTTTGTGTTATAACTAGCAATTCTAATGGTTAAAGTTAATTTAAGGAGGTCTAAGTGTAATGTGTTGTAACACTACGCTCCAATCTGGAGTTGATGTTGAAGCGGAAAGTGCGATTTCTGGGATAATCTGAATGATGATTGATGGGTGAGTAGGAGCTTCAGATTTGATTGTGTTGGGCGACCTAAAATGGTTGATAGGTGATCAAAATAGGATGGGTATATTTTTCACAAGTAAATTTGGTGAAGGAGAAATGAATATGTAAGAGGTGATTGATTTCTTGAGGAACAAGGTTATATATGTAAGTAATCTTTCTTCACACAAAGTCATTTTATAAGTATATTATAGTGTGTGTTTAGATGAGATTGGTCTGAAGTAAATATGATTGATTTTTATGTGGGAAAAAGGTTATGTTGAAGTATGTGATGGAAGTTAATTCAGTATGTGATGGGGAGGGATTATCGGATCATATAATTGTATTATGTAAGGTTAAGTTAGTGGGGCTTGGATAGAGAGAAAGAGATAAAAGGAAATGGTAGAATTAAGATTGAGAATTAAAGTAAAAAAGGTAAAAAAGATAAGTATTTAAAGAGCGCTTGGCAAATATTCATTGAATGTGAACAAGATGAAATGAACAAATCTGAAACAAATGAAGAAATCTTTTAGTATTCAAAAGACAATATAAGGAATGTGCTAAGGTAGGAAGTAAAAATTGCAAAAGTGAGCGGTTGAATATGCTAAAAGCAAATGACGAGGTCTCAAAAGATGTTTGCAATTATATATAGGAGGAAAAAAGACAAAAGTTGCATGTAGGAGGAAAAATGAGGTAAACGATTAGTTTGGAAGAAGATTAATGGGAAACTTACAAGAACAGGAAGCTTTTCCTAGAAGGAAGAGCCAAAGTAAGAAAGTAATAGGGAAATTTGCATGAATAAAAATAGAATGTCTTCGTAACTGTAAAAAGATGTGAGAAGATTGGGAGGAATACTAAAAATCTGTATAAAATTAGCAGTAATATAGATAGTGATTAGGAAGTGTGTGGATTTGTGGTGCAAAAGAAATACGTATTGGGATGAGGAAATTAGAAGGCATTGATAAAGTATGGATAGGGGAGCAGTTGAAGAATGGTAAACGTCTGCAATAGATTGAATTACTGTGAAATGATCGAAAGTGGATGCGAGATTGTAGATTTGGAGTGTGTGACAAACGTCGTTTATGGAGGGTATAGTTCCGAGAGATTGGAGGAGATCATAATGTATAACCTTATGAAAGGGGGATAAAGAGAAATGTAGGACTATTGGAGAATTAGTTATTGAGTGAAGTAACTGTATTTTGCTGGTTTGTTTGACAATAGAGTAAGTCGAGGGCCTGAAGAGCTGATTGTGAAGATACAAGTTGCAATTTAGAAGTGGTAGACTGATGTGTGAATAAATTTACATTAAATATAATTGAAAATGAGAGGAAAAATAAATTGTATTTTAATTATTATGGACTTGCAAATACATATGATTGGATAATAGGAGAACTATGTGTCTGGTGTGTAGTGATATAGGTGTTGGTGGTAGGCCTGCTGAGTGGAAATTTAAAGAATGTAGGCGATTGTGAGCGTGCGTAAGTAATAAAGAAGTGAAAGTGATTGGTTAATATTAATAGCGAGTTGAGGGCAGGAATGTGGTACTGTCTCCTTGGAAATTTAATTTGTATATTGATGGGTTATGAAAGAATTAAGTGGGGGCAGGGGAAGTGTTAGAATGATGTAGAATTGAAGAGAGTTGAGGTGCCCTGCTTATTGTATGCGGATATTTGGTTTTTGTGTGTAATCTGAAGAGATTTGCGATGATTGGTAGAGGGGTTTGTCAGGTGCATGGTGTTGCAAAAAGTACGTTGAAAGTAAGAGTGTAGATAAGAGTAAAGGTATGGTAATGTGAGTGAGACACTCGCTGTTGAAAGTCGTTAGATTGGTGAGGGCAAGCTGGAACAATAATTTCAGTTTAAATTTTAGGATATATGTTGTAATAAAGGGAAGGATGATCATAGGGGGGGAGGGGGGAAGGGAAGAAGTGTAGTAGGAAATTTGCTTGAATGGTAGGAAAAGGTTTTTGGCCGGGGTTTTTTTGAATTAAATCCTTGGTGTATGTAAGGACAATCTTGACTGTACTAGGGTTTGTATGAGGGTGAAATTGCTTATACCTTGTGTTATGTATAGTAAGTAAAAACTATGATCTGGAATAAAAAGTATAGATCAAGTACAATGTGCTCAGATGAAAATCTTAGGGTCGTTCGGGTGTGAAGAGGAATTGATTTAAAATAGAGGATGAACGCATAGGGAATGTAGTGGTGTGAAGAAAGACGTAAAATGAGAGAATACAAGAAAGTACTTGAGATGGTTTGTCATATGGAAAAGATGATGATAGTCAGTTGGTTTAAGTGATTGTATATGAGTGTGTGTGGAATCGACCGGCTGGGAGACGAAGAAAAGGTGTATATATATGTTTGTATATGTATGAATGATTACTATTTAAGAATGCCTGAAGAGAGATGTGAATTTGCAAGGCGAGAAAAGGCGTAACAGGAGTGCATGACGGTTTTTGTGAGGGGTATGGATTGAGAGCTTTGCTCAAGGATTAACCCACAGGACGAGATATAAGTGAGGTTCGTCTGCAGTCTCGGTGAAAACCTCTAGGTAAATTTTTTACACACTTGGACGAGTTGTCGCTTAATGTTCATAAAGAGGAGTTAAAGGTGAATTTTTTTCAACTTGCGTCATGTTTTTCTGCTAACTCTTTTCTTTTCCTGTTATGATCACACCTTACCCAAATCTGGGGATGAAGTAAAGATAATATATATATATATATTATTATATATTTCAAATAATATATAAGTGTTTTTTACAAACTATTATATTCAATTTTTTATATTAGTAGCAAATTTTATATTAATATATATATATATATATTATATATATATATATATAATATCCTACTTGAATTGTTCCACTAACACAGCTCCTCTACAGAGGATGGAGCTCTTCTCATTGACTCTCTCCCTCTCATTACTCTCACCAATCGTAAACTGCTTAAAACTTTACATAAGCATTATTTTTTGAATACCTTAATTTTAACCTCCTCAAATGGAAAAAGCTCTTGCAACTCTTCTTCCACACAATGTCTTTCATTCTCAGATTAGGTCTTTAGTCAGCTCTTTGACCTCACACTTAACCGCAATACTCATTCTTAAATATGAAGCTTGGAAACCTCCATACCCCATTTTTCTCTCTTCCATTCACTTGTATTCTTTCAAATGTTGTTAACAAGACAAGTCAAGAATTTTGTTTTGTCCAAGTCCGGTGGGTGTTATGTAGGATTCTGACCTTTTCCCATCAGAGGTGAGTAAAAAGGGAAAAAGGTTAGAGGATGTAACTGTAGAAGGAAATTGATTTGAATTGACAGGAGGTTCTGAGAGCGATGTATATAAACAAGTCTAATCAAGAGAGAAAAGCGCTAATTGTTTTAAAAAATAACTAAATTAATAGTAAGAATATTATTATCATTAATATTATTATTATTATTATTATTATTATTATTATTATTATTATTATTATTATTATTATTATTATTATTATTATTATTATTATTATTATTATTATTATTATTATTATTATTATTATTTTATTTATTATTATTATTATTATTATTATCTTAAAGTTCTTTAGCAATTTAGGTATTATGTTCATTTTAAAACCTGAAAAACTCATTTACTCCTTTTATTTATTATACACAACGTTATATTCATGTCAGATCGTTTTCAGAAAAAATAATTAATTAACGATTAAAATTAAAAAATATTCCAAAATCAAGATTCAAGTATGTTTGCAACTGAGATTTTCAGAAAATTGGGATTCATAATTAGCTGCAGTAAGAATTTTAGATAAATTGGATTATAAGTGGTTTATATGGTTTAGACTGGCTTTAAATAGGTTTAGAAGTTTAGAATATTTTTAGAAGGGTTTTAGAAGAAGTAATAAATGGTTCTTAGAATGATTTCTAATGGTTCTATAATGTTTAGAATGTTTTAAAATAGGTTATTAGAAGGTTTAGAGTAGTTTTGAAGGTTTTAGAGAGTATAGAATAGTTTTTAGAATGATTTTATAATGGTTTTAGAATGGTTTTAAAATAGGTATTAGAAGGGTTTTAGAATGGTTTTTGAAGGGTTGAAAGTTTAGAATGTTTTTAGCATGATTTAAATGGTTTTAGAATGGTTTTAAAATAGGTATTAGAAGGGTTTTAGAATGGTTTTTGAAGGGTTTTAGAAAAGTTTTAGAATGGTTTTTAGAATGATTTTATAATGGTTTTATAGTGGTTTTAGAAGGGTTTTAGAAGGGTTTTAAAATAGGTTTTTAAAGTGTTTGATTTATATATTTGAAGAACGAACCCTCATACGGATTTTAGGGAGAACCTTCCTTGAAAGTTCCTCTTTTAAAATAGGGAAAGCCGCGTGGTGTCGAGCTTTTATTTAAGGTCGAATCCTGGTCGGTTTTGAAGTAAAAAAAAGTCTCCCCGATAGGCCCGGCTGCCAAAGGTATCTGCTTTAGGCCCGTGTACTCATGGACCTTTCTCGAAGGATTTAAACTGACAAGAAGTAGAGTGTTAAATTTACGTCCTTCCAGAGAAAGAAGTTTATGAAAGAATCCTAAAGGGTCATAAAGGGTCAATAGTTTCATTATGCTAGGGGAGTATGAAATATTAACTGGATGTACAAGTATACAAGATCTATGTTAGTATATCTATGGTTATGGATTGTTCTAATAAGCAAGAATTATTGTGACAATTTGTTCACTTGCGAATTAGATTTTTAGAACTTTGATTAAGGTAATGAGAAGGATGAATATAGATTGGTAATATACAGACACTATGAAAGATTCGTAAAAGGCAAAAGGTAAAAGGTTTTATTATTTCCAAGAAATTTGAAATACTATCTTAGATGGGGAGTAAATGAAAGAGGCAAATAGAGAGTGGATCAAACACAGGAAGGTTACAGCATGGTGGAGGTGAAATCAAAAATATGGAGTTTTAGTATTTTATACCTTTTTCTTTTATATGAAACCATAAAAACAATAAAAAAGGTTTGAATTTATCTGTACATAAAATAATATTTTAATCAAAATTCAGAAAATTTTTATAGCAATTTGTTATATTAAATTTGTATTATTGGGTTGGACCAACCGGTATCTGATCTATTTTTAAACCTGTAATTGGGGTCTAAAAAATATAGTTGATTTCAATACTTTAATAAATCAATTCCATTACCTACCTATTCTACAGAATATTCTTTCAAACTATAATATCCTATAATATAAAACTCTAACCTTCTCTTTCCTTTATGTTCATGGCGTTACCTTACTTTTTGATCACCCTTAGCAGAACAGAACCATATTCATATAATTTTAAATTTAAATTCTAAGATGGTATGAAATATAAAATGCTTTCCCAATTTTCTCATACCATAACAGTTTCTTGCTCTTTATGTGGGAACTATTCGGTTATGTATGAAGTACGCATCACACATCTAAGCATGTTGCACACACACACACCTACACACACACACTAACACACACACATAGACCTTCTTGGAAGAGTAAAATTTAGTTTTTTTCCATATTACTATCTTTTAATAACCTTTAGAAAACTAATGTATTAATCTAAGAAATTCAAATTATTGTATATTAACAATGAAATTTCTCTCTGAACTCTGCAGTCTCATATTCCTTCCTTTGAAGAGAGATAACGTGACTCGACTTTCAATCTTATCAGTTAGTAGGGGAGCATTCTCGGTCGAAAAATGACCGCGACCTTTTTTGAACCTTTTCTGACCGCGACCTTTCTTGAGCTCGAATTTTACCTGACCTTGACTTTTTTTGTCGTTTACCTGTTTTGAGGCCTTGCCTTTATTTAGTCGACCGCGAAACATTCAATGTCTTCCATGGGTCATTTTGACCACAAAAATTTTTACCTACCCTTGTCTTTTAGGGAAAGTCGATTTTTTGAGAACCCTAATTTTTTGAGAACCCCGATTTTTTGAGAACCCCATATTTTTGAGAACCCTAATTTTTTGATGAAACCTAATTTTTTGGCATACCTCATTTTTTAAATGGCACCCTATTTTTTTGCAACCTTCGAAGAATGGTTGCGCAATCGGTTGCGTCAGATAACCGTTGTTCAACGTATCCCGCCTAATTTTTTTCGAACATGGGTCAAAATTTTTGCCCACGGTAATGTTTTGGCTACCCCTTGATCTTCCGTGGGTCATTTTTTGGCCCACGGTAATTTTTGCTACCCTTTGGTCTTCATGGGTCAATTTTGACCACGCAATTTTGGCTACCCTTTGGTCTTCCATGGGGTCATTTTGGCGCATCCGGTAATTTTGCCCTACCCTTTGCCTTCCATGGCTTCAATTTGACCACACCTAGATTTTCGACAACCATTTTGGTCTTCTGGGTCAATTTTGGCCACGGTAATTTTTTTATTCTTCCTTTAGGGGCTTAGGCCCCTATTTTTTGATGTCTTTACTTTGTTTGACCATGATATTCGGCCTTGACCTTGCAAGATACCATGGGTCATTTTTTTCCTGCCCACGCCATTTTTTTTGCCCATCGTGGTCATCCGTCACATTATTTCGTTCTACTTGTTTAGCGCATGTATGGGACGCTACCTAACTTGAACAAACTAAACCCACGTTGCGCGTGCGCACACACACACACACACCACACACACATCACGCACACACACACACTCACACTTCACAAATTTAACACACACATTCACTATGCCACGTATACACACATTCACTATGACACTTACATTTACCCAGAGACACTTACATTTACACTTATACTCACGTACAAGCACACCGCTGCCAACCCTTTGGTCGTCCATGGGTCCATTTTTTGACCCCCGGTAATTTTTTGTCACTTCCTTTAGGGACTTAGCCTTTTTGTGTATGTCTAACCTTGTTTGCAGTGCGATATTCGTCTTAACCTTGCCAATAGTACCCATGGGTCAATTTTGACCACGCTAACTTGATGGCTTTGATGGTTCCCAACTACCGTAAGAAGTACTATGTGATGTTCTATTAGTGTTCCATATGATTATTCTATGAGTGCTGGGTGAGTGCCAGGAGTGCCAAGATGAGTGGCCAATGGTGCCAATGAGTTGCCAAGTGAGTGCCTAATGAGTGGCAAGTGATGCCACAAATTTGCCAGTGAGTGCCACATAGTGCCAACTGAGGCCACTTTTTCAAGCCTTTTCTAGCCCTCCCTGAGCCCCGAATAGCCTTAATATGGGTGTCTAACCCTAGTTATAAGGTATGCGTAATCGATTGGTGTATTACAAGCTGCTAGGATGCTTCCTAACCTTGAGTTAGTCTTTTTCCTATCACTTATGCCATATATATACCTTATTGCACACACTGCCACATACAACTTATAACACTTTATTACACACATTCACTATGACACTGTATACAGCAACTATGACACTATAAGCACTTAACGAAGCTCTCATAGACACTATTTAACCATATAACTTATCACCAATCTCACACCAGATAACTGCACTACACCTGATATTTTGATGCCTCAACTGTGATGTCTCAGCTTTGATGCCTCAGCTTTTGATGGCCTCAACTTTGATGTCTCTCAGCATTAATGCGTCAACTTTGATGCCTCACTTGAAGGTTCATCTTATGATTGAACTTCATCTTTGATGACGTCGATGCTTTTGAACTGTCTATATTGATGATTCTCTTTGATAAATCATCTGTGTTGATCATCTCTACCTCTCATTAAAGAACAGGTTAATATTATGTCTTCACCCCCAACAAAAAAAGACGTAAGTTCACAAGTAACCTACCAGCGGCCTCAGCGTCGCCTCCGCGCAAGACAGCCAATTCCCGCACTCGCAGGTGCGACCCGAGCCGTATCGTCCGCCCGCCGCGTGCGCCCGCAGTCGCAATATTTCCGCGTACCCGCCCGCCCGCGTGCGCCCCCGCAGGCGCAATATTATCCGCGTTCCCGGCCCCGCCGCGTGCCCGCACGCAGGCCGCATAATTCCCGGCGAATGAATAAAATATATAATATGAGTCAATTCATTTTTAATTTCATTACTAATGGATAAATTTAGGTTTTCAATATAGCTATGGAGGGCATTCATTTTATTTCATACTTAAACATTTTTATTAAAAAACATTTTCGTGAACATAAAACTGTAAACTCTTTACAGACCTATTATTTAACACATTTATACCTATTAACCATTATTTTTATCTAAATATGTTTTACTTAAATACTTTTTTAATTATAATTTTTAAACAATTGTATTAAGAAAGAAAAAAAGAGTGTCTGATGTATAAACATTTTATTTTACTACATATTGTACGAAATTTTTATTTTAAAAACATTAAGCATTACATAAGCCCTTCAAATTGAAAGTGACTATCATTAGAGGTCGTTACCTAACACCCTAGGGGGGGTTAGTCTGCTTTTGTTTACTGCTTTTCTGCTTTAACTCATGTTTTACTGCTTTTGCTACTGCTTACTGCTTTAACTCTCTGTTTTTCTGCTTTAACTTTGCTTTACTGCTTTACTCCTGCTTTACTGCTTTAACTATCTGCTTTACCGCTTTAACTTTCTGCTTTACTGTTTAACTTTCTGCTTTACTGCTTTAATCTTTCTGTCTTACTGCTTTAACTTCTGCTTTACTGCTTTAACTTCTGCTTTACTGCTTTAACTCATAATATTTATTAACATTATAACATACCTTAAAGCAGTAAATAGTAAAATCAATAGAGGTGTTATTACCTAACACCTAGGGGATTAGATGCTTTTGTTTTACTGCTTTACCTGCTTTGAACTATCTTGCTGTAAACTGGCTTTAACTCTCTGTTTACTGCTTTAACTATATGCTTTATCTGCTTTAACTCTCTTGCTTACTGCTTTTAAACTATTCTGCCTTTACACTGCTTTATCTGCTTTACTGTTAACTCTATATTTATTATAGCATATGTTTTCTTTTATTTTGTTTAATACTTTTATTCTTTTATCTTTTTTATTTTTATTCTTTTTTATTTTTATTAATTATTATATATATTTTGTTTTAATTCTTTTTATTTTATTCCTTTTTATCCATTCACAAGTTCACGAATGTTTTGTGGGGGACTAGCCTAAACGGTATATTAAATTACTTTATTTATTCTTGTTTTTCCATTTATTATTTATTTTTATTATTTAATTTATTATTATTTTATTTTATTATTTCTTCTTGATCTACTTAGTGTTGTTTACTTCATGCCTATTCATCACAAACACCACACACACACCACACATAACATATCACACACACACTACACTTACACTTATACACTATCATTCCTCTGAACTTTATAGCACACATTCACTGTGCCTACTTACATTTACCCTATAGACCCTTACATTTATCACTTATACACACACACAGATTTACTTACACCACACACCTTACACTCACACTCCGATTTACTTACACACACCCGCACACAGATTTACTTACACACACACATCACACACACACGCACACTCACATACACCACCCACATCCACCACAACACTCACTTACACACCACAACACAAAAATAAGTTATTGGTATGAACATAAACTTTATTAAAACATTTTATGTTTTAATTAAACACGTAGATTCATTTATATTACTGATTCAAATATAACTAAAATTCTTTCATAAGTTTTCTTACAACTTCTATACTAATAATCAATCTTATCTTTTGGAAACAAAGAATTTATTTTAATACTAACAAGTTTTAAAATAACTTTTATAAAATTTTTTCTGAAATTTTATTAAAAACATATATTTTACGTTACCTTAAAAGCTATTAAATCAAAAATCAGTAAGTCACCGCCTAGCAAACCCTCTATCAATCCAACTATGCCACGTTTGGGTTTTCTTGACTTACTGCTTTTACAATCAATGCTTTAGCGATGTATAAGTCATAAAAAATAACAAAATATCAGTTTCTCTTCCTGCTAACATCAACATGTATTTTATAAATCATATCTATTCAATTTATTTAATAAATAACAATTATTCACTTACTTTTATATATTCGCTCGATGTTAACTACAAATATTTCAAAGGTTTTTTAAAATAATTTTGGATTTTCTTTATTATTATCTATGTACTTGAAATCCAACACGAGAAGAACACAAGACAAACCCGCACATCGTTACAGATACGGAAACTGACGCTCCGTCTCTGTAAAATGGGTTGTAAATAACTACTTTTAGCCCTATTTTAGATAATGCCGTTTTGTACCCCGGGTCGAGTTTTAGGCCTATATACCAGGCAACAATATATTCGAACTGGACCTTTCTGTAAAATGTGGTTGCACATAACTACGTTAGGCTAATTTAGGCCTAATTTTGGATAAACTTTTTTGTATCATCAGGGCGGATTTAAGCCTAATACAGGTCAAAAGGTAAATTAAAATGAAATATTTAAATATTTATATGGTTAGTTATTTTATAATATATTTCAAACTGAAACATGCTGATCGGAAGATCCTTTGATCAGGTAAGGAAGAATATGTTACCTGTTTCTTGTGAGTGGGCGGAGTAATCCTTATCTCTAATATGACCTCCTACATTGTGATTGGTCGAGAATTATGTTTAATCGCTTTTGGTTTTGAGTAATAAAAGCACTGTTTTTTCATTCCTGTCCTGAAAGCCTACATTCTGATTGGTGAAATTATATTTGAGCATCGGATGTTTTAGACCGCAACTCATTTTAAAATCATACTTGTTTTGGCTGCTAAGCGGTGCACAAGTTCTCTTGATTTGTAATAAAGTGTTCTATTTTCACTAAGTGTATATATCATGAACCACCTTAACATGTATACTTCAAGGACAGTGTCCAATGGGTAAATTCAAAGATCCCCGGTAGTAGGGTTTCTATTTGTACATGAGAAAGCCATGGATGAATTTTTATTTCCTATTCCCAATCACCCTTTTATAATACCAAGCGTATTTTCGTGAGGCCAAATTAAATTACTTTGTATATGTAATCACGACTGAAAGAGTGGCTTACAGAATACTTTAAACAAGCTCATTTAAACTGGACCGAAAAAGTTATTAGCCTGTGCGAAGAAACCAGCGATAAGCAACTTACTCTATCATTTAATAAACAATCAACACATAATCAGCTTGGGAAAGCTTTAGACTTGGGTGAGAAATAAATGAAACAACCGTATTTTGAAACCCTACATACATTTGGGATTCTAACATTTCAGGCCTATGCAACTGAAATATGATGTTAGAGGTACGTTAAAGCGCCATGTATGCAGATAGAAGAAGACATATGTGTTATCTAATTTCGTAACCGTGTAATTCCTTACATGTTATACCAAGAATACTACCCATTTTAGAAAACCCTGATCGATGATTGCCTACGCACATCATCGATCCGCCTCCTAAGTTCTAAGACGTGCAAGAAATTCATTTCTACTAGAAATGACAATGGAAGAAGTATTTTATTGCGCAGGTGACCAGATATGTAAATATGCTATGATATCTGAGCGGGAACTTTTTTACGTTGTTTTAACTGAAGTATGACGGAGACACGGAAACTATATCAATCGATAATGATATACATGATTTGGCATATTTGCAAAAGATTTAAAGAATTTAATATAAATAGGCCGAACATCCATGTGGAAGTGTAGATATAATATATGAATATTTCCTGTATTATCATTTAATGTTAACTCTTATATATACAAATTACTAGTTTCTTGTTAACGACGTTTGTATTTTAATGTTATCCTTATATATATATATATATATATATTATATTATTATATTATATATATATATAATTATATATATATATAATAAATATATATATATATATATAATAAAGATACTGTAAGATAATGATTAATTAAATTTCTATATTATATAGAAAGTTTTATTACTTTATTTTTACTTTCTTAAATAAATATTTACATGTATGGTAAGAGTTTAAATAAACGAAACTTGGGCTCAAGGATATGAAAAAACAATGCTTCTTTCATTACCTTCAAAACCTAAAAAGCGATAAATAAATCTCGACCAATCACATATCGAGGTCATATAGAGATAAGGGATTACTCCGTCAACTCACAAAGAAAGGTAAACACTTTCTCTACCTGCTTAAAGGATCTTTACGATCCAGCATGTTTCAGTTTGAAATATATTTATAAAATAATCACAATTTCGTTTCTTGTCTATACTGAATTACCTTTTGACCTGGGTATTTGAGGCTTAAATCGCCCCTGGATACAAAAAGGGTTTATCCTAAATTTAGGCCCTAATTTAATGGCTAACGTAAGTTATTGACACAATTTTATCAGAAAAAGGTGCAGTTTGAATCATATTTTTGAACCTGGTATTAAGGCACTATAATCGCCCGGGTACACAAAACGGGATTATCGCTAAATTTAGGCTAAAGTAGTTATTCAACCCATTTTAACAGAGAGAGTCAGTTTTCGTCATCTGTAACGAGGTGACGGTCTGTGTGTGTTTTAACTGTGTTGGAAGCTTGTCAATGTACATAGATAATGATAAAAGGAAAATCCAAATTATTTAAAACGGTCTTTCAAAGATGGAAGTAAAGAAAGCCAAATACTATAAATTGTAAGTGAATAATTGTGCCAGCAAAGGGAGGGTATAAATAATAACACTTAGAATGATTTTAGATAAGAATACATGTATGCTATAATGTGAGCAAGATCGAAGTAAACTTAGTAGTCATGTTCTTTGATCATGGTAGCCCTTCTCTGTACTATTCCATCGCTATCCTTACCCCAGATGACTCGCTGATGAGCATAGTAAGCCAGTAAGTCGAAAAGCGAAAAAAGCTGTGTGAATACTAGTCGCTTAGATTTCTTATGTTTCTTAGGGTCTGACGGGTAACAGATTTTTACTCTGATTATGCTTTCAGGTACGTAAAATAATATGTTTTTATAAATAGCAGTAAAATGTTTTACTAAAAGTTATTATTAAACTTTAATTACGTTTAATTAATAATAAATTCTTTTGTTCAAAGAATAATGATTGATTATTATAGAAGTTTTTAAGAACTTTGAAAATAATTTTAGTTATATTTGAATGAGTAATTTAAATGTACGTGTTTTAATTAAAACATAACAATGTTTTAATAAATATACGTATATGTGTAAGTGAATGTGCGTGTGTTGGGTGTGTAAACGTGAGTGATTATACGTTATATGTGTAGTGAGTGTGCGTGTGTGATGTGTGTGTGTGTGGTAAGTACAACTCTGTGTGTGAGCGTAATAAATCGGATGTAGTGTAAGTAAATCTGTGTAAGCTAAATCTGTGTGTGTGTTATAGTGGTAAATGTAAGTGTCGTATGGTAAGATGTAATGTGGCACAGTGAATGTGTGTATAAGTGTCATAGTGAATGTGTGTATAATGTGTAAGTTGTGTGTGTGTGGTGTGTATGTGTGTGCTGTGTGTTCGTAAATATAGATAACTAATAAGGCTATGAAGTAAATAACATAAGGTTAATAATAAAAATAAAATAAAAATAAAATAATAATAAAGTAAAATAATAAAAATAAAATAAAAAGAATCAAAAAGAAATAAAAATAAAAAGTATTAAATACAAAATAAAATAAATAATCAAAGGTTAAAATAATAAAAATAAAATTAAAAAGAATAAAAAAAAATAAAAAGTATTAAAACAAGAATAAAATAATATTAATAAAAAAAAAAGAATAAAAATAAAAGACCTAAAAGAATAAAAAGTATTAAAACAAATAAAAGAAAACATAATGTTAATGAATATATGAAGTTAAAGGAGTAAAAGCAGAAGGGGGGAGCTTAAGCAGTAAGCAAATAGTTAAGCAGTAAAGCAGAGAGTTAAGCAGTAAAGCAGAAAGTTAAAGGCAGTAAACAGAGAGTTTTTAAAGCAGTAAAGCAGAATAGTTAAAGCAGTAAAGCAGTACAACAAAAGCATACTAAATACGCTATATAAATTTTACTAAAAGTTATTTCTGAAAACTTGTTATTACATTAATAATAATTCTTTGTCAAAGATACATGAATTTGATTTATGTATAAGAAGTTTAAGAATTGAAATATATTTTAGTTATATTTGAATGAGTAATATAAATGTACGTGCTTTTATTAAAACAGATAAAATGTTTTAGTAAATTATACGTTATATGTGTAAGTGAATGTCGTGTGTGGGTGTGTAAGTGAGTGTGTGTGTGTATGGTGGGTGGGTGTAAGTGTGTGTGTGTGTGATCGTGTGTGTGTGTATAGTATAATCTGTGTGTTGAGCGTAAAGGTAAATCGGTGTGATGTAAAGTAAATCTGTGGGTATGTACAATATGTGGTTGTGTTGTAATAGAGTGTAATGCTAAGTGTCTTGGGTATGAATGTTAAGTTGGCACAGTGAATGTGAGTGTAATACAACGTGTCATTAGTGAATCGTGTGTATAATGTGAATGTGTGTGTGTGTGTGTGTATGTGTGTGGCTGTGTCGTGTTTTCAAAATAATAATAACAATCAGGCCCACTGAAGTAGATAACACATCTAAGGTAATAATACATAAAAAGTAATAAAAATAAAATAATATAATAAGTAAAATAGCTTAAAAATAAAATAAATAAGAATACAAAAGAATAAAAATGAAAAGTATGTATAACAAAATTATAATAATGAATGAACAAGTAAAGATATATAAAAATAAACATTAAAAAGAATAAAAAGATATAAACAATAAAAAGTATTAAACAAAATAAATAATAATAATAAAATAAAAAGAATAAAAAAAAAAAGAATAAAAGAAAAAAAGTATTTAAAACAAAATAAAAAAACATAATGTTAATAAAGTATATGAGTTAAAGCAGTAACGCAGAAAGTTAAAGCAGTAAAGCAGATAGTTAAGCAGTAAAGCAGAAGTTAAAGCAGTAAAGCAGATAGTTGAAAGCAGTACACACTGAGAGTTTAAAGCAGTACAAGCAGATAGTGTAAGCAGTAAAACAGTAAAACAAAAGCATTACTTAATCCCGTAGGTGTTTAGGTTAATATACTACCGTCTATTCGATTTACTGATTTTACTGCTTTAAGGTTTGTAACGTTAATAAATATAGTGATTGAAAGCAGTAATGCAGAAAGTTAACGCAGTTTCAGCAAAAACTACAAAGCGGCAAAAAGCAAAAGCTTAAAGCAGATGACCCGAGAACTGATTGAGGCTTTCAACGCCGATGTTATTGCCGATAAAGCAGCCAGTAATGCAGTAAGCAGAGAGTTAAGAGCAAGTAAGCAGATAGTTAAAAGCCAGTATAAAGAGCGAGATACAAGCACTAAGCAGATTAGGTTAAAGCAGTAAAACATGATTAAAAGCAGTAAGCAGTAAAACAAAAGCATACTAATCCCCCTAGGTTGTAGGTAACACCTCTATTGATTTAGTGCTCTACTGCTTTAAGGTAAAGTTTATGTTTTTAATAAACATTTCGTACAATTGTAGTAAAATAAATGTTTATTCATCAGACACTCTGGTTTTTTTCTTCTTAACATAAATTTTTAAAAATTATAAATTACATAAAGTTATTTTAAAAAGTATTAAGAAAATATATGTTAATATACATAGTATGTGGTCTAAATACTAGGTCTGTAACGAGTTTACAGTTTTTATGTTCACGAAAATGTTTCTTAATAAAAATGAATGAATTGTCACTAAAAAGTAATGGACTCATAGTATATTTTGAAAAGAAATTTCATTAGGAATGTTTTAAATATGAAGATAAATTATGAATGACTTCAATATTATATATATTTTTTCATTCGCGCGGAATTGATTGCCTGCGGGCGCAGCGCGGCCGGGCGGGAACGCCGGAAATATTGCGCCTAGCGGGCGCGTCGCGGCGGGCGGTACGCGGAAATATTGCCAAGCTAGCGGGCACACGCGGCGGGCGGGGACTCGGCGGGTCGCACCTGCGGGTGCTGGGCATGCTTTGCGCGAGGGCTCACCGCTGGACCCTGGTGTCTTAACTTGTGAATACTAGGGTGAAGACATTACATATATTAACGTCTGTTCTTTAATGGAGGTAGAATGATCCAACAAAGATGATTTTCATCAAGATGAATCATCAATATAGACGGCTCAAAGATAGACGTCAGCAAATAGTTTTTTTTTAAGAGTTGAGACATCAAAGTTGAGGCCATCAAAAAGTTGAGGGCATTAAATGCTGAAGGCATCAAAAGTTGAAGGCTCAAAGTTGAGGCATCTCAAGTTGAGGCATCAAGTCTGAGACTCAAAGTTGAGGCATCAAAATTCGGTGTGTGAAGTGTAAGTGTATCTGTGGTGTGGGTGTGAGTGTACAGTGTACTAGGTTTAATGTAAGGTGTCTATGGAGAGTGGTAGGTCTTAATCACAGTGTCATAGTGGGCTGTATAGTGTCATAGTGAACGTGTGGTATAAGTGGTTATACGTGTATGTGAAGGTGTGGCAAGTAATATATATATATAGGCTATAAGTGATAGAACAAAGACTAACTGCTAGTTAGGAAGCATTCCTAGCAGCTTGTAAATATAACCAATCGATTACGCATACCATATGAAAGCCTAGGGGGTAGACACCCATATTAAGGCTATTCGGTGGCTCAGGGAAGGCTAGAAGGCTTGAAAAAGTGGCAACTCATGTTTGGGCACGTATGTGGCCTGTCACTTGGCATATGTGCACTCACTTGGCACTCACTTGCACTCATTTGCACTCATTGGCACCTCCACTTGGCACTCACCCTGGCACTCTACCCAGCCACTGCATAGAAAATCTGAGACAACGTAATAGAACATCACTGAGATACTTTCTTACCGGCTGATTTGGGAACCATCAAAGCCATCAAGTAGCGTGGTCAAAAGTTGAACCATGGTAATCTTTGGAAGGTTAAGGACGAATTATATGTCAGGACAAGGTTAAGACATATAAAAAGGGGCTAAGTCCCTAAACAGGAAGGACATAAAATTTACCCGTGGGTCAAAAATTGACGCAGGCCCTGGACGACCAAGAGGATTGGCAGTGTGCTCTTGTACGTGAGATAGTGTAAATGTATAGTGTCTATGGGTAAAATGTATAGTGTCATAGTGATGTTGTATAGAGTGGCTAGTGAATGTCTGTAATAATGTAAGTGTGTGTGTGGTGTGTGTGTGTGTGCGTGGCTGTGGTGTGTGTGTGTGTGTGTGTGTGTGTGCGCACGCCCACGTGTGTAGGTGTTTAAGTTAGGGTAGGTCCATACATGCGTAAAGTTAGAACGAAATAAGTGACGGGTGGGCCAGGAGTGGGCAAAAAATTGGCGGTGGGCAAAAAATGACCATGGGTATCTGTAAGAGTCAAGGCCGAAATATCATGGTCAAGCAAGGTAAAGACATCAAAAAATAGGGGCTAGCCCTAAATGGAAGATCAAAATTACGTGTGCCACACAGTTGACCCAGTGGAAGACGCATAGGGTTTGTGAAAATTAGGGTGGGTCAAAATTGACCATGGAAGACAAAAGGTGTAGGCAAAAATTACCGTGCCAAAATTGACTCCATGGAAGACCAAGGGTCGCCAAAATTGCCGTGGGTCAAAATTGACCCCATGGAAGACCAAGGGTAGCCAAAAATTAACGTGGGCAAAATGAAACCACGGAAGATCAAAGGTAGCCAAAAATTACGTGGCAAAATTCGACGCCCATGGTCGAGAAAAAATTATGGGCGGGGTATCGTAAAGGTTTTGCTGACGCAACGTTTGGCGCAACCTGTCTTCGAAGGTTGCAAAAAATAGGGCTGCCATAAAAAATTTTGGTTGCCAAAATTAGGGTTCTCATAAATTAGGGTTCTCAAAAAATCAGGGGTTCCTCAAAAAAATTAGGGTTTCTCAAAAAATTAGGGTCTCAAAAAATTAGGACTTCTCCTAAAAGGACAAGGGTAGGTTAAAAATTTGGGCCAAAATTGACCCATGGAAGACCAAAAGGGTTGGTCGAAAAAGAAAGGGGTTCAAGAAGCCCAATAACGGTAAACGCCAAAAAGTCAGGTCAGGTAAAAATTCGAGCTCAAGAAAGGTCGCGGTCAGAAAAAGGTAAAAAAAGGTCGCGGTCATTTTCGACCGGAATGGCTCCCCTACTACTCTTATCCACTATATTTTTATTTATTCAATTTTCCTCAATTTATTCATTACATAATAATTAAAATCTATGTCACTGGACAATCGCATTGATTTGGTCTAGTTTTGTTCTTTTATTCTTCACTATTGGAGTCTGTTTTATATTTCCTATTTTATATAATTAGGCGGCCTGTAACTATATATATATATATATATATTATTATATATATATATATATACTATATATATAAGATATATTATAATAATATTATATATAGTATATATATAATAAATATGATATATTATATATATTAGGTATATATATATATATATAATTATATATATATATATTAAAGTTTTTATTATATATATATATACTATATAATATATATATATATATATAATATATATTTATTATATATTATATATATATATATATGAGTATGTATTTATATTATTATATTATATATATATATATATAATATAATATATATATATATATATATATATATATATATATATATATAATATATATATATAATAGTATATATATATATATATGACATTATATTTTATATATATATTAAGCTTATAGTATATATATAAGTATATATAAATATGATATATATATTATATATATATATATATATATTATATAGTTATCTATATATATATATATTATATATATAATATATAGTATAATATATATATATATAACTATATATATATATCTATATATATATATATATATATTAATAATATAATAAATAATATATATATATATATATTATATTATATATTAATATATATTATATATATATATATATACTAACACTATATTATAGCTATATATAGTTATAATATATATATATTATATGATATATTATTTAATAATAATATTATTATTATATATATATATATACTATAATTATATATATATATATATATATATTACTATACTATATATCTATAATAATAATAGTATATTAATAATATAATATATATATAGTAAAGCGTGTGTATATTTCTACTCTGTGTTGTAAGAGAAATACTGCAACGTATACAATATACTGAATCATATTACTTATAAAGCGAATTAACAGTTGATAGATTTATTAGTAATAAGAAAGCAAAAAAAGAGTGAAAACAAACTGAACTGTTCAAAGTATTTTGTTTGTTCCTGTTGTCTATAAGCACGTTATTGTAAATAGTTTTTCCTCCCAACTCTTAAAAAGAAAAGATAATAAAACGAAAGAAAAAAACTATTATTTGAATTTATGTCAGGAAATAAAAATTGAAAAAATGCAATTGAAAAGAAAAAAAAACTTCTATAATTTAATACAGGAAAAAAAAAGTGAAAAAAAATTAGCAAAATTGGGATTGGCTCTATTTGTAATAATAGTTTGAGAGATGGGACATAAATATTTTAATGGATACTATAGAAACTTTAGAAAATCATGAAAAAAGTTTTGTTTTTTATATTACTACGAAAGTAGGATGTTTTAAAAGAGGATGTTTTTGTTAGGTGTATTATTTTGTCTATTATATAGAGGTATATATTTATGACAGCGATGAATTATGCATGTTCATTATGTATTCATTTTATTATTATTACTTATTATTATTTTATTATTATTAATTATTATTATTATTATATTATTTATTATTGATATTATTATTATTATTATTATTATTATTATTATTTTATTATTATTATTCATTAGTTATTATTATTATTATATTTATTATTTTTATTATTATTTTATTATTAATTATTACTATTATTATTATTAATTATTATTATTATTATTATTTTATATTATTATTAATTATTATTATTATTATTATTATTATTCTATATTAATTTTAATTATATTAATTATTTAATGCCTTAGTAATAATACTCGGATAATTAAGCTTATGTTTATTATTAGTATTATTAATTATTATTAATTATTATTATTATTATTATTATTATTATTTATATTTTATTATTATTATTATTATATTATGTATATTATTATTATTATGATTATTATTATATTATGTATTATTATTATTATTATTTCTTACTCAATGTTTCTTACTAACCATTTTTGATAAATTATTATTATTATATTATTATTATTATTATTATTATATTATTATATTAATTATTATTATTATATTATTTATTATTATTTATATTATTAATTATATATTATTATTATTAGTTATTTAACATTAATTATATGAATTATTCATATTATTATTATTATTATTATTTATATTACATTATTATTATTATATATTATTTAATATTTTCATTATTTATTATTATTATTTTTGCTGTGATAATACTCCTGTCGATCATTTCAGTTTTTATCACTGCTCTGTTGCTCGTTATACGCTAAGTTTTAATGATGGTATTGTTGCTATCATTGTGTTGTGTGTTTTAATGTTTATCGCTGGCTTTTACAATTTTCTGCCATGCTGTTTTGATTTAGCAAGCTGAACTCTATGTTGGCAAAACTGTAATTTCTGATGTAGCATCTGCACAGGAACGCAAAAATGCACCGTTTTGCTCATAAAATGCAATGCCATAATTTGACCCTAATCCTTGAAATTAATTATGATAGACCTATTTGCGATAAGACGTGTGAATTGAAATTCGATACATGTTGATGGTACTTGAATGTAAAAATTTGAAAACCAAGCTAAATGTCCTGACATTCAAACAGTAAAGGAGTATAAGATAAGAACTTATGATTAAGATTGTAGTTATGTCCTCTTAAGATTGTTGGACCTGGATTTTTTCTACTCAAGAATTTTTAACTGGAATCGTGGTCACGAGTACACTTCCGACATTGTCTTTACTATACACTAACTACTTGTCCTGTCCTATTATAGAGATATTACGGAGGTGGTATTTGCCTATATAGTATCTGTTGAATATGACCTGGCAATGTAAACTATCGTAAGACTAGGGTAGGCTGTTTAATGTGCGTTTGAGTCTTTAGCTATTGAATTGACTGTGGACAGTGATTCATATTTGATTGGTGGAATTTACAGAAGAATTGGAAGTCTTGTTGATTTTAATGAATGCTTCTCCCATCTATTTCTTGATAAGTTAAACTTTTGCAATAAAATTTTACTATGTGGAGACTTCAATGTGGACTTGCTTGCTGACAATAAATATCATGCCGCTAGGGAATTTGAAACTATATTTCTATCCCCAAAAATCTTCATCAGCTTATTTCAATTCCCACTCGTTCTGTAGCAGAGTCTAGTACCTTACTAGAATGACAAATGAAAATCATGAAACTTTAAAACTTTCAGAATTTATCGTAATGCTCGATGCCTTTGATTATGCCAACATGATTGTCTGGTGGACAGATGTGACTTAACGAAAGTCCGCCACATAAAACCAGTAAAAATCAGGTAAGATACAGGAACGAAGCCGTTAATACTTTAACGAGAGGAAGTAGCGTTCTTGAGGTATATTGTTTTCTAATCCTAATAATTGGGAAACATTGATGTAAAGTTACCAAAATCGAATCTGTGGTCGGTTGGAAAGATTGTCGTCTGGCTTTGTGGCCATCCTTGAACAAGTAACTTCCAACCAAAGATCGTTAGAAAGTCCGTGGATTCCAATAAGTGCTGTATGTGCATTGTTTGAAATAAAACATAAATGACAACAATGATTAAAAGTAAAGCAAAAAAGTGCGGATGTTTAAACTAATTCATGAAATCTTCTCCACTTCTGCATTGAGACTTTCAAGGAGCTATATTATCAGAGAAGATTTGGTGATTCACAAGAAAAGATCACGCTAAATATGTGGGGAGATTATGCAACGTGGTATTGTGAGAAATGAAAGGCAAGTCGGAAATTGGATTGTAATACAATAACGATGGGGAAAATTTTTTCAATATGAATTTGAACTGATGCAGAAATCTTTTAATGATTATTTTTTCTGAACGTTTCGCCATTAGTTTGGAGAAACTCAATTTATAAATACCTAATTGCATTGCATAATAATATCCCCACCAATCGTTTGCTTGTACTCCCGAATGAAGATTGAGGAAATCATAAATATAATTAAAAGATAAAAACTTCATACCGCTCCGTCTTTCCTGCTTAGAATTTTAAAGATGGTTTCTGGTGAACTGGGGGAAATTCTTCTGTCTTTGTTAACAGATGCATATCAAAATGAATATTCCATAATTTTTTAATAGAGTAGCGGAGTGTGCCACTTACAAATCTGGATCGATGATACGCTCGGGAACTTCAGGCCTCTTTCTATCGTTTCAACAATAACTAAGGTAATGTTGAGAGCTTAATATAGAACAAGGCTTACATTTTGCTTAATAGACAATTCCCTTTATCTGTTCTCTTACAATTTGATTTCTCAGGGGAAGGGGGTTCAAGATCAGTTTCTAACTTGTCACTTTTGCAATGCATGTCAGGGGACTTGTCTTGGAAGAAGCACACCGTTGCAGTCTTCTGGATTAATTCGCATGAGCATTCGGCCACAGATTGACACAAATCCTTATTGTCACAATTAGAAGATATGGTATTAGGATTCTGGTCTTGACTTCATTAAGTCTTACTCTTCAGATTTACAGGAGACATGATGTCAAAGGGAATGGTCCCTGCCAACTCGGGTCTTAGGGTGGCTGGAGGCGTTGGCCCCAGGGATCGTGCCTGGGACCTTTATTTTTTTTTATAATATATGTTGCACTGTATTTTTTTCGCTGAATGTTGACTTAGTTAATGATCTGGTGAAAACTTATGTTTACAATGTAAAACGCCATTATAATGCAGTAAAACAGTTATATATTTTTCGGCGCAGAGATTTGGATTATTCATTCCCAGATGTTATCCAAGGAACGAGCTGCAAAAATTTTTCTAGATAGGACGGCAAATAAATTGTCTTTGAATTTTGTAAAAACGAACGGGTATGGATTCTCAAACTCTCTCCTATATGTCAAGAGCAACCTTCATTCGTTAAATGGTTGAAGATGAGATTAATTGTAAAATCTATCACAATATAATAGGTATAATTTTCAGCAACATAAATTTAAACTTGATGTAGAATAATACACTACTCGTGTAAGGAAAAATTAACTGAAAACAATGGTATTCTATTTGCACTTGAGAAATTTAGTTTCATCCAAGGTTTGACTACTCTGTACTAATTCTTTTATTTATATATATCTTGAACCTATATTTGTTGCTTGGAGTGGATAAAAAATTGATAATGCTTTTGAGAGCCAATGTATTGCTGCACAGAATAACCGTGCTGATGAAATATTAGCTCGTCAATAGTATCTGTTTCTTACAGCTGAAATGTTTACAGAGCAGGTAATCATGAACTCTTCGTCATTTAACACAGTTCCTAGGCTGGCCTCTTTATTAATTCTAATTTGCTGAATGAAGGCGCACTATCTTTATAATTATTTTGGACCGTAAAATTGGTCACACAATTATAATACTCGTAATTTGAATCTTTTGAGGCATTCCTTTCTCGAAGACTATGGCTAATCAAAATTTCTGTATTAATAAGCCTATTTTGTGTGGGGCTTTTGGCCAACGCATCATCTTTAGAGAAAATACAAATACAAGTTGCTGGTTCTTAAGAATTGCTACGCGGGAATTTATTCGCCTTACATGATCTTTGATTATAGCAGGGATTATTATTATGCTTATTTATTATATATTAATACTTTTCCTGAGAGGCAAATTCGAATGTAACTTATTGTACTTGCTGTTAATTGAATTTGGTAAGCGTTGCTTTTATTTGCCTTGATTACTTAATAGAAGTGGTAAAGTGGTTGTATTGATGCTTTTTCTTATTATGTATCTATTATTATTATTATTGATTAATTATTATTATTATTATTATTACTATTATTATGTATTTACATTTATATTATAATTTATATTATTATTCTATATTATTTTATTAATTATTATTATTATGTATTATTATTATTAATTATTCATTTATTATTTCATTATTATTATTATTTATTCATATTATATAATTATTATTATCATATTATTAATTATATTATTATTATGTACTTATTATTATTTATATATTATTTATTATTATTATTTTATTATTATTATTACTTATTATTAAGCTATTTCTTATGATAATTATTGTTTAATTATTATGCTTAATATCAATTATTTTTATTATTCAAATATTAATTGCTCTTTATTTTATTTTATTAGTTATTATTATTATTATTATTATTTATTATTATTATTATATTATTTATTATTATTATCTATTAATATTATTATTATTATTATTATTTATTATCTATTATTATTCATTAATTATTATTAATCAATTATTAGTTGCTATAATTATATTATTAATTATAACTTATTTGTTTGTCTAGTTATTTAGTTATTTTTATTGCTTGTCAGCGAGTGATTGAAACTCATTTTATATTATATTGGAAATTATTACAAATTACTTGATATTGATAATAAGTGATAATCTGACAATTACTTTTGTATTTGTCGTAAATGTTTTTATTATTACAATTGATTATGTTTTATTAATATTAATTATTGATTATATATATATCGTTATACTTTAATATTGTTATTTTTATTATCATTGATTGTTATTAATTATTATATCTATTATTATTGTGATTAAGATTATTATTATTCATTAATATTTTATTATCTATGTATTATTATTATTGATTTATTCTTCATTATTAGGTTTATTTATTCCATATAACTAATAATTACTATTAAGTATCTTCAGCACTAAATTCAGTTGTTCCTAATCTATGATTGTTATAACTAATTATTCATTATTTATTATTATTATTATTATGTATTATTCTTACTTGTTAATTATTATTATTGATTATTATTATTATCTATTATTTTATATTATTATTATTATTATTTATTATTATTATATTATTTTTTATTATTATTATTATTATTGTTATTATTGATTTATTATTGTTAATTATTATTTATTATTAATTATTATTAATTATTATTGATTCATTATTATTATTTATTATTATTATTATGTATTAATTATTATGTATTATTATAATTATTAATTATTATTATATATCATTTTATTATTATTATTTTATTATGTTTATTATAACCATTTTCTTAAAAAACTTATTTTTAATAAACCATATTATCGGGTCTCAAAGAACATGACATTGTGTTGCAATTAGTAGACTCCATTTCAGATACTAGGGCAATTATTTTTGGTTATTATATAATTAATTGGTAAAACTAAATTGTTAAATATTGTAATAGCTCCAAAGAATGACTAATTTTCTTATTCTGAATGAAACATTTTCTGATTCTGAGTTCTGATCTATATTAATTATTATTCTTATTATTATGATAGTTATTATATTATTAATTATTATTATTAGTTATTTTCATTTATTATCTTTATTATTATGTATTATTTATTATTGATTATTATTATTATTATTATTATTGCACAAATAATATTAGGTACAAATTTAAAACAAAAATTTAAATCTGTTTATTTTTTTTTTAAATAACTGTCATTTATATTTAGTATGAATAGGACTTTTGACTCTGATACAAGGTTTCCATACTGTCTTTTCGGCTTCAAGTCATTAAAGCTATTAGATGAGTGGGGTTATCCACAAAATGAAAATTGCATTACATGTTCGGCGAACAATTATCTTGAGACCCACTCTGAGATATACGAGTAAATGATTTGGTATGACAATATCCATAGTGTTAATAGATTTTTCAGTGTAAATAACTTTAGTGTGACTATTAAGCCATTAGTCATGTTTTATA